>JAYEVE010001062.1:0-104368 GCA_036346375.1 Guadua angustifolia | reverse complement strand
GTGTCGCCTTGTCATTGGTTGGAAGAATACAGGGACAAAAGCGCGAGAAATAAAATAGTAAAAATGATCTAAAATCTTAGAAAAATTCCTAAAAATACTAGAGATTATTTGGAACCCAATAAAATTAGTTTCACTGAATTTAGATGAGTTTTGGAATTTAGACAATTCCGGGACGAATATCTTTGGATTTAACGAAGGACCGCGAGAGATAAAATACCAAAGGATTCTATAAATCTTGGAAAAATTTTCAAAATCATTTTAGAATATTTGGAACCTAATTCTATGAATTTTGAGATTTTTGGAGTATTTTGGAACTCGGGTGAAATTTCGAATAAGGACCGGAATTTGAAATTATGACTTTATGACGGAAAAGGATTGAACACCAATTTCGGAAGGATATGGATACGGGTTAATTAGAACACCGAGGAAATCCAAATTTTGAATTTAAATGGAATTTCAAATGAAAGGTTTGAATTGAATTTGGATATAGAATTGCTTAACAATTAATAATTCAAATTAAAAATCCAATAAAAATCCAATTAACATCCAAATGTTTAAATTAATAATTTTAATTAATTTTAGTGAATATCAAATTTGGGAAATTCCTGAGATACAAAGAACACTTAAAAACTAAATTTTAAATTACTTGATGCACACAAAAAGCACATTAAATTGTTTTAGATTTAGAAAATTCTAAATTAAGCTTCTTTAATCAAATAAGATTGATGTAAAATTTTTGGAAAGTTAATTTAATAAAAAAAAAATTTGAAAACCCAAATTTTGGGATGTTACAGTTTGCCAGCCGCGAAGACGCCCTCCTACTGAACCAAACCCGGTCTGTAGACTCGGGCCTGTCCGGTGGAATACGCCGACAACTCCATCAACCATTGGCTATAGGAAATACTTTATTCTCTTCATTGATGATTTGTCAAGGTATACATTGGTGAAGATAATTGCCTCAAAGGATGAAGCCTTTAGTGCCTTCAGGAAATTCAATGCCAAAGTTGAATTAGAGTCTACATGCAAGACACATACTCTAAGAACTGATAGAGGCGGGGAGTTCTTGAGCGGTGAGTTTGCTATTTTACGTGAAGAGGTAGGAACCAAAAGGCATTTGATGACTCCTATTCACCTCAAAGAATGGAGTGGTGGAGAGGAAAACAGAAGCTGTTGATCGATGGCAAGAAGTTTGTTGAAGACTAAACAATTGCTAGGAGTTTTTCGGGGAGAAGTCAGAGCGTACTGCTTGTGTATATCTTGAATAGATCATACACAAGAGTAGTTGAAGAGGTAACACCATATGAAAAGTGGTATAGATATCAACCCAGTGTTCAGCACATGAGGAAACTGGTGTATGTAAAAGTTCCAATAAATTTTTTGAAGAAACTGGATGACAGGAGCATTCCAATGATTTTTGTTGGATATGAGGCTGGTTCAAAGGCTTACAGGCTATATGATCCACTCACTAAGAAAATAACTATTAGCAGAGATGTTATTTTTCTTGAAGAAAGTAAGTGGAACTAGGACTCGGATAAAACAGGACTAAAACCTGTTGAAAGAGCACCGGATTATTTCACAATGGAGCATGACGGCAAAGAAATTGACCCTTGGTATGTGAACACTAGTGTAAAAGCCTGGAAATTTTAAAACAGTAAAAGTGTGAGATTTAAATTTGAATGTGAATATTTCTTGATTTTGTTGATATTGTTTGTTTCATTTGGACTTTCTTGGATTTTTGTATTATGAGAAAAAGCAAATAAAAGAGAAATGGGGAATGAAAAAGGGAAAAAGACAAAAAGATAAAAAAAGTAAAAATTTGAAAAATTTACCAAGAGAACCCTGAGTATGTAATTAAATCATTATATCCAGAAAATGAAATTTTACACATAGAATAATGATGAAATAAAATAAAGAGACGACTTTTAATTCTAAATAATGCATTGTCGAATTTATAAAATATTTATGAAACTTATATGGAGCTCTAAAATTTTTATGAAATTCTCAATACAATATCTACCTCTGGTAAAAACTTCATAAATTAATAATGTGATTTAAAACTTTTCCAAATTTAAAAACAGAAACTCTGAAATCTAGAAATTGCTATGTCAGAATTTTATAAAATAATGGTGCAATGTTTTTACTTGAAAATTTTAAAGTGGCATTCTTAGTTCAAATCCAACTGTCATAAAAAGTTTCAAAAATATTAGACTTCATTTTCTTCTCTAGGTATAATTGAAATCAGAAACAAAATTTAGGAGCGATAATCGTTTGTAGTGTAACATCCCAAAAATTTTAATAAAGTAAAAATATATAGTTTGAATTTTAATATAACTATTTTTTAATTTTCTTGTCACTATTGATTTTTATTTGGATTTCTTTGGATTTTTGTGTTGTGAGAATAATCAAATAAAAGAGAAAAGAGAATAGGAAATGGAAAAATGTGAAATGGTAAAAGTAAAAATCTGGAAAAAATTACCACTAAACCCTAGGCCTGTAGTAAAATCATTTTTCCCACAAATAAAATTTTTATGAACAGGAATGAGGCATTATTATTGAAAAGACAATTGCTTTGACTAAAAACAGTGCAAGGTCAGGTTTAATGTAAAATATGTAGACTTCATCTCGATCTGATAAAATTAATCTAGTAAAATAATTGCATTACCTACTCCCAGTAAAAATTTCAGAAATTTATCCAGTTATATAGGGCTGATAAAAATTCGAAGACAGAAACAAGAAAAATCTGAATAATGAAGTGTCAGAATTTTAATTAAATAATTACTGAATATATTAACTTTAAATTTTTGTGAGAACATACTAAGCTTAAATATAGTTCTTATAAAAAGTTTCAAGAATAAATTGTGTCATTTGCACCATTAAGAAAATCAAAAACCGAATTAAGAATTCTGAGCAGTGCATAGTGTCAGAATGTTTATTAATTATTCACATGGTATTTTGGACCAAAAATTCTACAGAAGGTCGGTCACTACCAGAAGACTAGTAAAAAAGTTACAGAAAATGTTTCGGTGATTAGATGTCTGAATCAATGCGAAAACCAGTGCTGTCCGGTGTAACCACTCGCTTTGACTGATGCATCCCACTGACCTGTGGGCCCGAACAGTCAGCTGGCTCTGTCTTCTCCCTCGCGCGAAGCTTCCCAAGCAACTCCGTCCTGGCCGAGTCCTCCCTGCGGCAGAGCTTGTCCTCCCCCTATCCACGGCTATAAGTAGATCGCTAGAGCCTGCGCGCCTCATCTCCCCCTCATCTCCCTCTTCTTCTACTGTAATCAGCACGCCCAGAATTCCCCAATTCCGCCATTGCCGAACACCCCCGAGTTCAGAGCCGAGATCAATTTGAGTGATTAAGCAACCCATTTCCAAATTTCTTCCAGATACACCATATGTGTCTCCTAGTGATCAATAAGCCTCAAAAAAATCTGGTCCTCTCCTTGCAAAATCTCGCCTCCACCGTAGCCCCTTCTTCCCAGCGGCCGGCCACGGGCCACCGATGGCGGGACTCCTCGGTCACCCACCGCTCAAGAGAAATACAAAAATGGAATCTCCGTAACCTCTAGATGCCTGAATCCTTACCCATTCGAGCTCATTCGTACCGATTCATCCTCTCCAGCTCATTCGTACAGATAATCTTGACAAGAGTTTTGCGTCTTGCGTCAGGTTTTGTTGAGTTAGTTTAGATGATGATAAGAGTCCAGTAACTAACTTTTGTCGGGATAAGGAACAGTACCCGATACGGGGCAAATCCTGATTCCGTTTAATTTGGTGTGTTAGTTTGTTTGCTGAGGAGTCTATCTCTAACTTAGAGCTATATAGATGCTGACAATAAAACCAGAAAAGGATGCGGGAGGTTGAGCATCGCAATTCTTGTGTTGCCTCTGTTATTCTCCTTGCCGGCGTATTGCTCTGTTCCTTCTCTGTTGTTTCCTCTTGCAGAAGATCTGAAGGAGTATCATCGCATCGTCTTGAGGCTCGGCGTGGTAGCCAACACGTTCGACCAGAGGTTTGGTTGTATTCCTTTGTTTGCCCAAGAAATTACCAGCTCATGAACATACGAATCTCAGGAGGAATAATGTTTCTACGTGCATTAAGTTCAGAATAAGAGACGAGGAATACCCCAAATGGAAATCAAATGTGGTTTGCCTACTTTTACTTTTCGTTGTTGTCTAGCCGACTAGGGATAAGCAAGCCACATATGATTTTGAAATAAAAATAAAAAAGATTTTGCTTGATATTATTTGTCATTGAGATGGTGACACCAAACATTTACACGACTACAGGACCCAAAAAAAATGTACTGATGCGGCTACTAGAAAGGCCGAAATAAAACAAAATGTTCCTTTTTGTCGTACTACATAGCTTTGCTTTTCCATGGTTTTAAATTGGATGATTTTGTATTACATATGAAACGTGAACAGAATTTGGGATCTAGAGGCATAAGTAAACATGAGATTCTTGTCTGCCAAGCGATTCTTGATGAAAGCATGCCTAGCACATCTGATAACTGGCTTGGGTGCGGTGGCACGTTCGACCAGAGGTTTGGATGTATTCCTTTGTTTGATCATGAAAATACATACTCATGAACATACAAATCTCAAGAGGAACAATGTTTGTACGTACATTAAGTTCAGAATAAGAAATGAGGAATCACCCAAATGGAGCAATATATATATAAGCAACGGGTGATATTCGACACACCTCCTTCGTTTTACGGGCAAGAAAATCCCACAGTAATCCTAAATTCTAGAAATTCTCACATTAATCAGAAGAAAGAGAGAAGGATCTCTACCACTTATTTTAGTGGGACCAGATTATAACGGTACAGATTAATTATATATAACAAATATAATTGTATTTCAATTATTGGAAGTAGAGTTATATATCAAAGAAAGAATCTCCACCACTTATTTTGGTGGAACCAAATTATAACGGTATAGATTAATTATATATAAATAGAGCTATATAACAAATACGTCTGTTGCTCAGGATCCCAAAATCGTGAGCCCCATGACCTAATTAAACAACTAACTAATTAACACGACGTCGCTTTTCGTCAACGACTAAAACGTCGAGTGCGGCAATGACCCGAACGCGACGCCGGAGTAGTACGTCGAGCAGATCAACGCTCTGCACCAGAAGGGCGCGGTGGTTGGCGGCATTGGCCTGCAGGGGCACGTGACTAACCCGATGGGGGAGGTCATCTGCGACGCGCTCGCCACTAGGGGTGCAATCGGATCGGATTCGGTCGGATATCACTCTTTTCATATCTTAAACCATATTTTTTGTCGGATTCGGATAGCACCGGATAATATCGGTAGCGGATTCGAATTGAATACGGAGCGGAATCGGTACGGTATCGAATAATTTTTGTCGGATAACGCGCAAAAATAGATACCGCATAAAGCAATATCTTCCTATGATACCTATCTTTAGACCCTCTTTGGTATAGCTGGAGCTTGTGCAGAAGTCTGCTTTTGGCTGGCTGTCCTGAGAAGCAGCTGGCTAGAAAAGCTGCTGATTGGAAAAGCCTGCCGTTTGGTAGTCTGACTTCTGTAAGGCTGAATGACTGTTCTGAGTTGTATATAATGATTGAAATGTCTGAAATACCTTTGAGGAGTCTGATGTCTTGTTCGTCTACTGATTAGAAGATTTCAGGCACTTCGTTCGCTACCTAGTGCCTCCCAACAAGAAAGAACCCCAACTTACTCCTTTGAACAAGTAATATAACAAACTTTTTGCGTCACAGTTGTGTGCGCATCTCAAACCAAAAAACTGACAAGTAGCTCCTCGTCTGCACGTTCGAAACAAAGAATTTTCTATGTGTGCACGTCTTCTGTCTCAAGTTCATAAATAGTTTATTTCCAATGTGGGCACAAATTGGAACTGCCTTCGATATTTCATAAAAATTTGGATGGTGGAGTAATGCACAGCATCGTGAGCTGGGTTTGCTGCATCAGAGCGGAGCCTTTTTGGTTCTCCAGCTCCGTCAAGGGCCCAAGGGGCAAGGCCGCAAGGGCAGGCCGCAGGTGGGCCAACGCTTGTGGGCTTCGGCCGGATATCCGAAAAACGAAATCCGGATATATCTGAAAATTTTCTCAGAATATACCGATCCGACGGATAGTACTCTCCCGAATCCGAATCCGAATCCGAATCCGAAATAAAATATCCGAAACCGAATCCGAATCCGAAAATTATCCGAAAAAAAAATCCGAATCCGATCCGAACCTGTCCGGTCGGTTGGACGGTCGGCAAAAATCCGATCCGATTGCAACCCTACTCGCCACCACCGACCTGCCCATCTGGCTCACCGAGCTCGACGTGGACCTCCGCGCCAAGTACCTCGAGGTGGTGCTCCTGGAGGCCTATATATGCGCACCCGGTCGTGGAGGGCGTCATGTTCTGGGGGTTCATGCAGGGTCACATGTGGACCTGTGGTGGCAGGACGCGTGCCTCGTTAACGGTGATGGCACCGTCAATGACGCCGGAGGAAGGTCAGTCTCAAATCGACTCTCAAACACATCAACCAGAACTCAAAGAACGTTTCTTGATTTGCACAATTCTTAATTCTTGATGTGTTTACGCTTGTGCTCTGCAATTGCAGGTTGGTAGATCTCCGGTGGGAGTGGACGGCACAACCACAGAAATTCTCAGATTAATCAGAAAAAAAAGAGAAGGATTTTCACCATTTATTTTGGTGAGATTAGATTAATTATAACAGTGTAGATTAATAATATATAAATACTAGAGTTATATAACAAATACAATTGTATTTCAAGTAAAATTGTATATCAAAGAAAGGATCTCTACCACTTATTTTAGTGGAGCTAGACTATAATGGTGCAGATTAATCAAATGTAAATACTAGAGTTATATAACAAATACAATTGTATTTCAATCATTGAAAATATAGTTATATATCAAAGACAATTGTACATAATATCTAAACGCGCAGTTGCACAGGTAAATCTACTAGTTAACATGGAAAGCAAAAGTGGATTGCCTACTGTTACTTTTCGTTGTTATCTAGCGGACTAGGGATAAGCAAGCCACCTATGATTTTGAAATAAAAATCAATAAGACTATGCTTGATATTATTTCTTATCGAGATGGTGAGAGCAAACATTTTGCACGACTTCAGGACAAAAGTTCACCACTTACTGCTATCATAGCTCAAAAGTTCACCACTTACAGCTAAAAATTCTTACGATGACTAACTAGCTAGTGAGTAGTGATTAAAAAAAATGGATCACGGGCTGAGCGCCTGAGCGAAAATTGCTAATTGGCAATGAACCCCATCGGTTCTACTATAAGCAATCGTGCACGCGCAAATTAAGATCGGTGCTTGGCAACTCCATCAGTGCAGGCCGTGGAAGATAAGCGCCAGCTTCAAACTGTCCTGCAGGAAGAGCCGCCGCCTGAGCTCCATAAACGAATGACAGGTGATGACGCTGTTGAGCCCGGCCAGGTGCACGCCCGGAAACAGCAGAGGCACGCCGAGCATCAGCGCCGCGGCCTTCAGACTTGCCCGTAGTTTTAGTATTTTAGGTGGATCAATGCATGTGTGTAGTTGTTGACGTCAAAAACTTGATGCAGGGTTCTTGGCTTCAGTACACCAGACGAATACCTGGTTTAAAATGTGCTAACCGATTTGACCCCGAAATCAATAAGGAAGAAGCGTGAGAATATACTCAAAGCCGATCTTAGGTGACGATCGGCTAAACTTCGATCAGCCGAAAGCCGATCAGATTGAAACCAGCGACTAGCCAATCTAGACTAATCGAAAGGTAAAGGCAGATCGACTCTGAAAAGGCGATGCGCAACAAATCAGACCTAGGGCTTAATCGATGAAGATCAATAATCGGCTATGCGCAACATTATTGATCAAAATCGACTTACAGGGCTAAATTACAGGACTTGAAGCTAACAGGAAAAACAAGAGTAGATGTGAATTTTGGCTGTGGTGTGTTCTCCCTAGCCGGTCTAGGCTCATCTTATATACCCTTCGGCCGATCCGAGTCCTAGTACAATACGATTTTAAGAGAATCTGTGTTGGCTTGGGTTTCCTAAACAATCATATCTATTTCCAAATATCTCCACACCATGCGCTATCCAAAGTCTGCTGATCTCGGATTGCCGATTAAATCGTACCTGCCAAATTTCGGTGCAAGCATATGCCCCCTATTTTTTGGGAGATAACTTGTTATCTTTCAAAAATCCTATTGGCTTACTCGTCATCGGCTTTTGAAAGAAACTCTTCAGTAACCGTTGATTTAATGGCGTAGTAAAAATCTTGGTGTGTTTTCACTACGCGTGTCGCTTCGAAATCTTTTCCCGCTATTTCAAAATTTTCACCGTGCTATAAATATGCGGGACCCCACTGTCATTTTCACGCTTCCAAGCTCTCGAACCAATTGAAATCGGCTTTGTTCTCTTTCTGCAATCAAGCTTTCCGATCGGGTCCTTCTCTCCTTAAGTCAGCTGAATGGACTCCTCCCAGGTACTCATCCCAATCCCTAAAAGTGACGATCAGTACTACCTTGCACCGGTAGGAAGTCTAGATGCCGATACAGTAATAAACGAGGAAATCCCCAGACTCCCATTATCGGCTACCGGTTATAACGTAGAGGAATGGGGCAAGAGTTTCAAAGACTGGCTGACAGCGCTTAAAGGATGGAAGAACTGGTATATCCGTGTGTTGACCCAAAAAATAGAGGAATGGGAACGGATGGGCATAGCTGAGTGTCTTCCCTTATCCCTAGCAAGTCCAGAAGTCAATGAGCCCCTTGTGCCCACGGCCTGTTATTTCTGGTTGGATACCTTCAATGCTTTCCTTTTCCGCACTGATCCCATTGGCCCAACCCTCCTGGACGTAGCTGAACTATGATGCCTAAGACCAGACGGTGAGCAATTGTCGGCTTTTAGCGGCAAACCAAGATACTAGTTGATTCATTCCAAGGAGGAGGGATGGAGCGAATATATCAAAAACAACAACAAAGTAAATGGGCTGGTATCAGATGAAGAACACGTAGCTTTTCTCAACTTATGGCTAGAAAGATTCCTCTTCTGCGGAGCATCCCTTGGGCCGATGCAAGTATATTAACTGGGGGCAGAGTGACTAGTGGAGGGCTGTCAGTTTGCGTTAGGAAAAATGCTATTAAGGGCAGTGTACCAGGTGATGCATATAATAAGGAGTCGGCTATTCTCCGGATTTGCTAAGTTCGTTGTCGGCAACTTGGGGGGACCCTTATGGTTTATCCAAATATGGCTCTACTGCATTTTTCGCCGATCGCTTTTCTCTGAGCCCCTGGAGGACTCCGCATTCCCTCGCGAAGACATCCCAAAAAATGTCATGCCCCAGTACAGAGCTAGCCGATCTCAAGGGGAGAGGTATATCATGTGTTCGGGCAGCGAGATGAAGATTACCCCCCGCTGGCTTGAAAAAATACTTGTTGTTTTTCTTGCAATTGGACGATACGGTCTTCGGCCAACAAGACTTTTTCAGTTATAGTAATGTGGCCGATTTCCAATACCCATCGTTTCTTCACCTGGAGGTCGATTGCTCCCTAATGCCCCAATCAACTTTGGACCTGTACAAAATTTTCATTTCTCCGAGTATTCTCCATGTTGGCTTAAACACCAGAAACCAGACATTTCAACCTTCGTATGAGTTTTACCATCCATCGATTTATGCTTGCCAACTAGGCTTTGGCCATGTGATTCCGAGCCTATCGCTCCTTGATCGGCTTAAGCCCCGAGCCAAAGTAAGGAACACCGCACTTCTTCCTGAACTTGCGTCTGGTGGGTCAATTTTCCACATGGTGGTCTTCTGTATCGGAGACCCTTTTCTTGGACTGAACTCCGTCGGCTATCCTTGACACCTTCCTCCCCAACTTTCATGAGTCGACGGTAATTCCTAGCAGCAGTTCAAGTGAGGAAGATAGTTCTTTCGGTTACACGAACTCGTCACTAGTCATAGAGGTATCGGTCTTTCGAAGGACTTCATTTTTTTTTGTTTTTGTACCAACCACTAATTGACTTGTGCGCTTTTTTGCAAACGAAGGCTACTGGTAAGAAGGCCGCCGCGGGCCCATCGGGGAGTAGCTATCCCACCAAAAAGCCCCATCAATCGACCGACCTATTAGGCTATACTTCTGGCAACCTAGGAGTTAAAAGTCCTTCATTGTCGGACATTGAGAAATAGTAACCGCCGAGTAAGTGTGCTTTTGACCGATGATCGCCTTAAATCTTTCCCTCATGACGCTTACCGAATGATTCTTAGAAAAAGCCAAGTCCTCGAAGGTCCCTGCTAAGAGGGGTCAGAAACCGAAGGAGCAAAGCGTCAAGAGCTCGCCACGGGGATCAGCTTTTGGAGGGGTAACTTTTCTTCACGAAATTTCTTCTTATAGCCTGGTTTTTCAATCACCCTCCTAATCACTGTTATCTCTTCAACTGGCTGTGTCGGTGCAGGTAGCCAACATCCTGGCTGACCTTCAAGGTTCATCGGCAGTTGATCCTTCGCAACCTTAGTCGACGCTTCCCACTCCAACAGCCAAGTCTCCGGTCCTCTCGCCACAGCTCCAGTTGACACCTCCTGCTCCAGTGTCTCCTCCCCTGGTGGCGTTGTCCGATCCCACGGACCTCCTGGGCTTCATGTTGGACGAATTGGAGGATCCTAAAATCATGGCAACGGACGATTATCCTTCATACATAAAGAAAATCCTTGAAGTCTCTATGGAGGCGTCGGTCGCAGTTACTCCCAAGCCTGGTATGCAAGAATGGCTCAACAAACTGTTTCATGAAGTGATGCAGCCTGAAACCGATGTGCTATCCAATACGCAGCCACTGCGCAATGCAATGGCTGCTGTTGAAGTCGACCTTCCGTCGGAAACAATGAATGTGCTGCTAAATGTGTGCCATTTGGATGGTAAAAGGGTGGAGGTTGAGGCCGCTCGGGCCAGGATTGTTCAGCGAGAGGCTCAGTAAGCCGACCAGCGCCTCTTGGATAAAATGGTGGCAGAGGCTAAAGCTAAGAAGAAGAAATTCGATGAAGACGCGCTGTCTCATAAATCCGCCAAGGCTTCTATTCAAAAATTAGAATTGACCAAGAAGCTTCTTGAGGAAGAATTGACTAAACTGAACAAGCAACTTGCCGATGGTCAGGCCAACATGAGTGCAATGGCTACATCCCTTAAGGACCAGAAGAACGACATCGGCTTAGCCATTGCAAAGGTCAAAGAGCAATCGACCAAGATGGTTCCTGTACATGTTTGGCAATGCCAATGTAGATCAGCAGATTGTAGATGAAGTCCAGGAGATAATTGCTAAAGCCGCTGCAGTGCTATCGACCTTGGGAGCGAGGCTTCCGAATTCCGGTCTGTGAATGTTGTAAGACTAGTTGATGTTGGCTTGGAACACAACTTTTGTAATGTTTTATCTAATCGGTTGTTTAACCGATTAAGTATCTAATGCTTGTTTTATTCATGTCTTGATTGAATTTCTTGGTCTCTAGAATGATACTGTCATAGCTGGTCATGATCCAACCCATATGCTAGGGTAATATTTCTTCAAGTACTTCCCGTTGATTGCTTTTGGTGGCACAGATCCCTCGAGTGTTTCAAGTATGTAAGAGTTCCCATCAACAACCCGATTTACTTTGTACGGTCCTTCCCACATAGAGGACCATTTACCGAATCGACTATCCTTAGAACCGACTGGTAGTGTAGTTTTCCAAACTAGATCAGTTTCACCAAATGATTTTGGCATAACCTTTTTTTTATACGCCCGTGCAACTTTCTCCTTATTCCTTTTAAGCCAATCCAGTGTGGCTAGTCGCAATTCTGCCAGGTCATCTAAATTATTGATCATTAAGTCTTTGTATTCATTAGCCAACAAACTATTTTGTCTGGCCACTCGTACTGAATCGACGTTAATCTCTACGGGCAGAATAGCTTCTTGACCATATAATAATTGATATGGTGATAGCTTGGTCGACCCATGGTATTCTAGCTGATATGCCCATAGTGACTCTGATAATGTCGAGTGCCAATTCCTCGGCTTCTCATTAATCTTCCTCTTGGTCAATTTGATTAAGGTTTTGTTGGATGACTCGACTAATCCATTAGCCTAAGCATAATAAGGTGATGAGTTGAGTAGTTTATTACTTAGGCTTTTTGCAAAATTATGAAGCTAGTCGAATATGAACACCGTCCCTTGATCGGTCGTGATAGTTTGCGGAATGCCAAACCGATGAATGATTTGTTCATTAACGAAGCTGATAGCCTCAACATTTGTAACCTTCTTGAGGGGTATGGCCCCAACCCACTTGGAAAAATAATCCGTCGCAGCCAAAATGAACTTATAGCCTTTGCTTGATGCTAGAAATATTTGGCCGATCACATCTATTTCCCATCCTCTGAACGGGCAAGGTTTGATAATCAGATGCAAAGTCGATGCTGGTGCAAGTTGCACATTTCCAAACTTTTGACAAGTCTGGCACCCCCTGTAATATTTGAAACATTCTTTCAACATTGTTGGCCAAAAGTATCCTATATGCCTTAGTATCCACTTCATTTTGTAAGCCGACTGATGGGACCTGCACATCCCTTCGTGCACTTCACCCATTGCCACCTTAGCTTTGTCGGCTCCAAGGCATCTCAATAGTAGACCTTCCATTGTTCGATAGTACAACACTTCGTCCAATATCACATATTTCAATGTCTGTTGTCTGACTTTGCGCTCGGTCGGCCTAGATGGATTCAATAAATAATCCTTTATCTTTGTTCTCCAATCGGCAGTACCAGCACACATGACCGCCTTGTCGACCGATTCTAGAGTTTCATATCGGCTATAGTCTCTGTACCCCGATGCCTATTGTGCCAATGAATTAGCTCTGTCATTCATTTCTCGAGGAACGTGTTCAATGGAAAATGAGGTAAACAAGTCAATAGAACTGAGGCATCGCTCTAAATATCTTGATAATATCTCATCATTGCACCAATATTCCCTCTTGATCTATTGCACTATCAACAATGAATCACCATATGCTTCAACATAGCTAACTCCGATACTATCCAATAGCTGCAGACCTCTGAGTAGTGCCTCATACTCTGCCTGGTTGTTGGAACATCGGCCATTGAGCCGATATGCAAATTCGAAGTTGTGCCCCTTCGGAGAAACTAGCACTACACCAATACCATTGCCTTCTCAACATACCGACCCGTCAAAATATAACTGCCAGGGAATGACACAAACTAGCCCTGTCGAAGTTTCGCATCTAGTAATAAAATCGGCCACTGCCTGCCCCTTCACAGCTTTAGCCAATTCATACATTAGGTCGAACTCCGTTAAGGCATATGCTCATTTGCCAAGTCGTCCATGGAAAATCGGTGCTGACAGCATATACTTGATAACATCGGTTTTATATACAACTATGCACGTTGACGCTAGGATGTAATGCCTCAACTTGGTGCAGGTGAAATACAAAGATAAGCACAACTTCTCCACAAAAGGGTACCTGACTTCGGTGTCCAGGAGTCGTCGGCTCAGATAGAATATCACCCTCTCCTTGCCATCGACTTCCTGTGCCAAGACTACTCTGATGGTTTCCTCTTCAGCCGACATGTACAACTTAAATGGAATCCCTTTCCTTGGCGCAGCCAAAACTGGAGGCTTCATCAGGTACTCTTTAATATCATCGAATGCCCTTTGCTGATCGGCTCCCCAAATGAACCCCTGATTATCTTTCAATTTTAGTAATGGGGTAAAAGCTTGAATTCGACCAAACAAGTTTGAGATAAATCATTGCAAATAATTGATCTTGCTGATCAGCTTCTACAACTCATTTTTGCATGCCGGAGGTTTTGTGTTGGCTATGGCTTTGACCCTCTCCTAGTTAACCTCAATTCCTCTTTCGTGTACCATAAAACCTAGGAATTGGCTAGCCGACACACCGAACGCACACTTCAGGGGACTCATTTTTAGGCCATGCGCCCTTGTATTCTGGAAAACCTTTTCTAAATCGGCCAAATGATGTGAATCATCTTTTGATTTTACTACCACGTCATCAATGTAGATCTCGACGCTATGGCCGATTAGGTTATGGAAAATTAGGTTCATAGTGCGCTGATAAGTTGTGCCAGCGTTCTTTAAGCCGAACGTCATAATTGTCCACTCATATAACCCCAAGGCAGTTTTAGACATGTTGGCTTCCGCCATGAATATATGATTATATCTGGTGTTTTCATTGAGAAAACTTATAATTTTATTACCCGATACAGCATCGATAAGCATATCGGCTATTGGCATTGGATATTCCTCCTTTGGTGTGTCCTTATTTAAATCCCTAAAGTCCACACATACTTAGAGCTTACCATTCTTTTTCATAACTGGAACGATGTTAGAAACCCACTCAGCATATCGCCCGGCCTGATAAACTTAGCTTCTAACAATCGCTCTATCTCTTCCTTAATGACGTTATACAAAGCAGGATTAAAGCATCGTGGATATTGCTTAAATGGCCGATATCCTGGCTTTATGGGTAGCCAATGTTCGACAAGCTGTCGGCTTAAACTAGACATCTCATAGGACTCCAAAGGAAAACAATCTTTATACTTTTTAAGTATTTCAACCAACTTTGCCTTATATTCTACATCTAAATTCGCACTTACAAAAGTTGGTCTTTTCCTATCCCCTTCACCTATGTCGACTTCTTCGAGCAGACCGACAGAAGTAAAACCCTGGCCTAACTTTTCAACTTGAAAATCTTTGATGGTTTCATAGTGATCTGTTGTCTGCCAATAGCTCCACACATTTTCCTGTAAGGCTTTCACTATCTCTAGCCCCATTGTCGACGTTTGTTACCGACAATAATGAAAAGGCGGCTACGCGCTGGACCCAAACTCGATGATAGCATAAGAACACCCGATGTATCTGAGTTCGGGCTCTCACAGTGGAGATAATACCCTAGTCTGTGCTCTGAAATTATATGTGGGTAGCTATTAGCTAATGAGATATCTTGTCTTGTGTTCTCTCCACCTCCCCTTTATATAGCGAGGAGGGTGGTTACAAAGAGTCCCACTTTCGGATCTGAGGTGGAGATGTATCTCTTTCCTTATCCGTTATACATGATAGCGATTAGGATTACAAGCTGTATCTTCCTAAGCGAGTCGGTTTCTATCTTCTAGGTTTCCTTCTGCGCATGGCGGCGCCTCTGGTAATACCCATCTTCATGCGATCGGCTTGGCCCATCCCCCCTTGGGCGGTTCTCACGGCTTGTCATGTAGATACCCGGTCCATATATTCCTGATAGCCCCGAGTGCTTTGCGATCGAGTTGCCGCCTTCTTGGTCGACCAGCTAAGTCATGCTTCATCTTTGAGTGCTTCGATTCTTGATGTAGTTTCCGATGGTTTTTCTTTCGGTAGAGTGCCCATTGTAGGCAAAGAGATCGTGAAGGACTCAATAGAACTCCACGCGTTGAACTATTCCCAAGCGTCATGCGTCTGTTGGTGGCCCATCATGGGACATACCGCATCCTCAACGATATCTGAAGTCAAAACGCTTTTTCCGCTCAAAAGCGAAATTCAGCGCCGCTCCTTTTAAATTCATTTGATCTTGATGTAAATCGTTGAAACGTTTGCCTTGCAGCGTCGCATCCAAATTTAGTAGCCACGAAATCATGTATATGCGAGAACTTAGGCAATGTAATAACAATTCACTTTCGGATGTGATGTCCGATTGGTTTGTGTATAATTTTAGAGTTTTTACTCATTTTCCTTATTGATTTTGGATTCATCCGAGTGGTTTTGACTCTTTTTGTTTAAGCACTCTTGCTCGACTAGTCTAGCCCCGAGCGCCGGAGTCGGCTCATGGCTCTTTTTCCCGAGCACGCGCTTTGGGTGACTAAAGTTCGCCGTTCATGGGGTCGAGCTTCTGTCTGAATCGACCTTTTCGGATTCTTTTGCAATCATTAAGTAAAGGAAGAAAAATACAACTCAGAATAGATGTGCATGCAAGCACACTATTAGTGTAGCCCGACTTCTTCGCTTAGTTGAGAATCAACTAAGTAGCAAATCAAGAGGAAAATGCATAAACGAGCGAGATTTCTTAATGTAGGAACCAATAAGCGATCCAAAGAGTGTTATGCGCATGCGCTAACACTATTAGGTAACCCCGACTTCTTGCTTAGTTGAGGATCAACTAAGTAGCAAGTCAAGAAAGCCAATAATTTTATAATGACATAATTTGAGTAAACAAGTTACTTAGCTGCTTTATGCTCCATGTGTTGTTGACGATCGTGTCGTCCTTACTGTGGCGAGCATAGGCTTGCATCGAGCCGGTTGGCGCTTCGGGCGCGGCGTGAAACTCTTAGCGTCTTGAATTGGCGCTTCGGCGCGATCGTGGCTCGTGGCCGTCACGGTTGGCGCTTCGAAGGCGCGGCGTGGCTCGTGGCGTGCGGTTGGCGCTTCGGGCGCGGCGTGGCTCGTGGCCGTCTGCGTATGGCGCTGTGGTGCGGCGTGGCTCGTGGCGCGCCGAATTGGCGCTTCGAAGCGCGGCGTGGCTTCGTGGCGTCGCCGAAGTTGGCGCTTCGAAGCGCGGCGTAAACTCTTAGCCATGCCGTTGGCGCTTCGGCGCGGCGTAGCTCTTAGCCGCGTGCGAAGTTGGCGCTTCGAAGCGCGGCGTAAACTCGTGGCGCAAGCGAAATTGGCGCTTCGGCGCGGCGTAAACTCGTGGCGTGCGAAGTTGGCGCTTCGGCGCGGCGTAGCTCTTAGCCGTGCCGATGTTGGCGCTTCGAAGCGCGGCGTAAACTTCGTGGCGTGCGAATTGGCGCTTCAAGCGGGCGGCGTAGCTTCGTGGCCGTGCCGAGTATGGCGCTTCGTGGCGTGCGTGGCTCGTGGCCGTCGCGCCGTTGGCGCTTCAAGCGCGGCGTGCTCGTGGCCGTCAGCCGGTTGGCGCTTCGAAGCGCGGCGTAAACTCTTAGCCGTCTTAAAGATTGGCGCTTCGAAGCGCGGCGTGCTTCGTGGCGCGTGCGGTTGGCGCTTCGAAGCGCGGCGTAAACTCTTAGCCGTCTGCGAATTGGCGCTTCGAAGCGCGGCGTAAACTCCATGCGAATTGGCGCTTCGGCGCGGCGTAGCTCTTAGCCGTGCGAATTGGCGCTTCGAAGCGCGGCGTAAACTTCGTGGTCGTCGAATTGGCGCTTCGAAGCGCGGCGTAAACTCGTAGCCATCTGCCGAGGTTGGCGCTTCGAAGCGCGGCGTAGCTCTTAACGTCTGCGATGTTGGCGCTTCGAAGCGCGGCGTAAACTTCGTGGCGTGCGAAGATTGGCGCTTCGAAGCGCGGCGTAGCTTCGTGGTCGTCTTAGTATGGCGCTTAATAAGCGCGCGCGTAGCTCTTAACGTGCCGAATTGGCGCTTCGGCGCGGCGTAAACTCGTGGCCGTGCCGAATTAGCGCTTCGAAGCGCGGCGTAAACTTCGTGGCGTCTTAGAGGTTGGCGCTTCGGGCGCGGCGTAGCTCTTAGCCGTGCGATGTTGGCGCTTCGAAGCGCGCGTTAGCTCATAGCGCGTGCGGGTTGGCGCTTCGGCGCGGCGTAGCTTCGTGGCGTGCGAAGTTGGTGCTCGTGGCGCAGCGTGGCTCGTGGCCGTGCGAAGATTGGCGCTAAATAAGCGGCGTGCTCATAGCGTGCGAATTGGCGCTTCGAAGCGCAGCGTAAACTCTTAGCGCGTCGAAAGTTGGCGCTTCGAAGCGCGGCGTAAACTCGTGGCCATGCCGGTTGGCGCTTCGGGCGCAGCGTGCTCTTGGCCGTGCGAATTGGCGCTTCGGCGCATAGCGTTGGCTCGTGGCGAACTTAGTCCTAATAGAGGCTTTGAATTGCTTGACTAGTGGAAACACATCACTAGCCGAGGCGGCTCTGAGTTGTTGTAATAGCCAGACAAAAGCGATCGAGGATCGAGCGGTACAGCCCAGTTCGAATGTCGATTTAATCGATCGGAGGAGCGCCAGGTTTAGTGCCTCCATGCATTATATGTGTCAGACTTAACACCGACACCAAAATAATTTCCTGAAATAATCAGGAAGAAATTTGAGTAGTATCTTTTTGCAAAAATTTACCCGAGTGATCCGAATAATTTTTTAAACCACTCGGATATATTAAGCCGCATATTTAAGTGCATAATTTAAATATTTAGAAAGACTTAGCTGTTAGCTCGCCGACTAATCTTGGCCTGGTTCCGGGTGGTCGGATGGCCGATGCCAGCGGAGGACGCTCGACCGTTGATGACGTGCTGCTTGCCGAAGCGCCGGACGTAGCGGTGGAGGTCGGCCTCGCCAATGCCCGGGGTGAGCCCGCCCATGAACAGCGTGCCTGGTGCTTGCGTCAGATCCGTTCCTGCCGCTCAGGGTATCGTCTCCAGCTTCTAGTCGCCAAACTCCAAAACTTCAAGTCGCTGAAAACACCCAAAAACTTCTAGTCGCCGGTCTTGATTTTTATCTTCCACACGCATGCATGCATGCAACACAAGAGTGCAGGCCTTGGCGCTAGGGAAGAAAAATCTTGGCGGGACGTCTCGTGCTGAAAGCGCCGCTTCCTTCCGTAAACTGCCCATAATCGACCATCACGGCGGCGCCTCGATCTTTGCAATCTCGGCACGGTCCGGTTCTTGTGCCTCGCATGCACCCACAGTCCAGCGTTCTTAGGCATCGCCGATTCTTGCTTGACCGCGTGCACCCGCTGATCGAGCTTTCAGTACTGCCGTTCTTTGGGCGATAATGGGTTTGGAGAGCATGCTCGGCCGACTTCATGTACACTTCGATGTTGATCGAAATCGTCGGGCTGCATGGCGCCGCACCACTTTGGCAAAGATCTCGCCGTTGATTGGGTCGGAGACAATCACGGTGGCGATTGATTTAATCGCTTCGATGCCGCCAAGACGCCTGAAGATCCGCCATCGCAATGACCAAGAAGGGTCCTCGCACAATCGCCCCATGGCGATTGGTTTCATCACGCCAACATCACGATTTACGGGCCTTTCGGTGGTGATTCATACAAGAGATAATGATTAGCAATCGGCGATAAACACATTAATTAAGTATAGTAAATAAAAGTGTGTTGCTTCTTGTTATGCTCGATCGGTTGGATGGGAGCATGCATATCTTTAACCACGGGAGGAACGCGGCAGGCGCGCATCGATGCCTCGCACCAGGACCTGCACACGACATGGAAGAGGACGAAGTTAGTGGCCTCGTAGAGGCGGCCGGAGATTTCGTAGCATCGCCATCACGAATCATGCATGCACGACAAGGAATTGGGCTTCCATGTATGCATCGCCGAGAGCAGTTTCCCTCTAGTCTTCCTCTTGATGTTTGGCCGCCGTAAAATCCTTGTCACATAGAAAAGCAGTCGTCGGTGCGGAAAAAAAGGCATCGAAGATCGCCATCGAACTTCTTGAGATTGATCCTAAGCGCATCCCCTACAGGCGCATAGCCGCCGACGTTTGTTACCGACAATAATGAAAAGGGGCTACCTTGGACCCAAACTTCGATGGTAGCACAAGAACACCCGATGTATCTGAGTTCGGGCTCTCACGGTGGAGATAATACCCTAGTCCTGTGCTCTGGAATTATATGTGGGTAGCTATTCGCTAATGAGATATCTTGTCTTGTGTTCCTCTCCACCCCTCCCTTTATATAGCAGAGGAGGGTGGTTACAAAAAGGAGTCCCACTCGGATACGAGGTGGAGATTGTATCTCTTTCCTTATCCGTTATACATGATAGCGGTTAGGATTACAACTGTATCTTCCCTAAGCAGGGTCGGTTTCTATCTTCTGGGTTTCCTTGCTGCGCATGGCAGCCTGCCTCCTGGGTAATACCCATCTTCATGCAGTCGGCTTGGCCCATCCCCCCTTGGGCGGTTCTCACGGCTTGTCATGTAGATACCCGGGGTCCATATATTCCACACCCATCTCCGTAAAACTTCATTTGCCCGATCAAATGTGCCTGGCTTGACAATGATCAGCATGATCCCTGTTTTACCGATACAAATGAAGTCGCAATCATCCAAAACTTTGCCCGATATACACTCAGCTTCCTCATGAGGCCAATTCGTATCCGAACTAGCCAATGCAACGTGAGCCGATGTATCGGCCAGGACAACTTCGACCTCATCTCTATTCTGCTAGACGAGCAGCTGGTGCATAGTTGAAAGTATACAGCAATTAGCATGTATCCAATCTCGCCCAAGCAACACACTGTAGTTGCCCTTGGCCTCGATGATGAAGAAAGTTGTCGGCAAAGTCTTGCTACCAACAGTCAATTCCGTGACCATCACCCCCTTTACCTCAATGGGATCGTCTGTGAAGTCGTTTAAAACCATATTTTTTTATCGGATCTTCGTCAGACTTACCCAGTTTCTTGCAGGTGGTATACAGCATCAGATTAACAGTAGCTCCTCCGTCCACCAGAATCCTTGAAATCAGCTTACCATTTATATTCCCTTTCAGATATAATGGCTTTAAGTGTCGATGAGCATCACGTGGCTTCTCAAAGACGTCTTATGCACCCAGACATAGCTAGGCAAATGCTTCTTTAGCTGATTTAGTTTTAATCTCGAATTTGGCTAGTAAGGTGAACACCATATTGATGTCCATGGGGGGTGTATTGTCGCGAATCATCGGTGACCCCAAATCATCTGAGGGATTAGACACCTCATAGATTTGCTCCTTTCTTTTCCACTCCTGCTTCACAACTTTCAATGGCCACAACTCGTTGAACGCCTGATCTCTCAACTTTTCCCGTTCAGCTTCCCTAATCTCTTGAATCCTAAAGCGCTGAAGTTGCCTGCGTTGGGATCGGCTGAGACCCGATGGACACCACCTCAGTTTGGGCTCGATCGGCTTGCGATTCTTCCCGGCCAGATCGTTTGCCACCCCAGTGGGCTCTGAATGCTTAGCCTGATCTGGCATAGATATCCACTTCTGGATCGGCTTCCTATGTTTTTGGCCGAGCCGATTTTGTATTGGCCCAGATAACCTCTCCTTGGCTGATTGCCTCGGCCAATCATCTTGAGGGTAATTCTCCACTGGGCATGAATGTGGTGATGGTATTGCTACACCCCTCTCCTAGCAAAACTGCCAAAAGGGGCACCACCGATGGGCCTTACCGATGGGCCTTTTCCAGATTAGCTAGCCAATAAAGGTTATTAAATTAATGAGAATAATGCCTCTGCCGATTACTTATTCTCTCATATTTTTCTAGTAACTGAGAAAACGTTGGCTTAGGTCTGCTTACAGGCTTTCGTGGCGGCGATCTCTCGGCCTTATACCACCGTCCGACTTGTGGCTCTCCCTTTGGCTTAACTGTTCTGGAGTTCTTACCATCCTGATCGGCTTCTATCTAAAATGAACCGATTGTTATCTTGAGGGTTTCGCCACCCTTTGGATTGGATTGGATTGGACGTCAACTCGTCGAGCCTACTTAGGCTCTTCATTCATGGGCTCCTTCCCCTTGTGCGAGCACTGAACCATGTTGATTGGGAAAGGGTCGACATCTATCTGCATGGCCGGCTCATCTGCGGACTTTAGCCAACCGTCTTCAATAGCCGTCTGTATCTATTGACAAAAAATAGTGCAGTCATTAGTGTGATGTGAAAAGAGTGATGCCACTTACAGTATATCCGTTTTTTAATCTCATCAAGCGATGGTATGACATGCCCCTCGGGCAACTGAATTAACTTTTCTTGCAATAACAGATCAAATATACGTCACATTTGGACACGTCAAATGCATACTTGATTTTTGACTTACTTTTCATCAGCTTAAGCCATGAATAGACTAGCGATTTTTTAGTGCCTTTATCAATTTGGCTATGTTCACCTCTGCTTCATCATCCTCGGAGGCTTCGCCTGAACTGTAATCGACCATGTTAACTTTAGCTTTTTCTTTATTACTATTTATTCTAAACTTATATTTAAACCCCCTGTTATCACGGCATCGGCCCTCCTTTGCCGATACATGATGCAGTAGGTGGCTCAAATCAAAAAATTCTTGCCGAGCAAAATTTTCCCTAAGAGGGGGAATCAACCCCTGGAAAGCCAAATCGGCTAACTGGTTATCAGGCAGCATGACACTAAAGCACCGATTCTGTACCTCCCTGAATCTCTTGATGTAATATGTTACCGATTCCCTGAACTTTTGTCAGACGGAACTTAGGTCTGAAATCCTGAGCTCGAGACTGCTAGAGAAAAAATACTCATGGAATCGGCTTTCCCAATCTTTCCAAAAGTGGATGGAATTTGGAGGCAGGTTTGTGAACCAAGTAAATGCAATTCCTGACAACGATAAAGGAAACAATCGAATTTTCAGTCCGTCGGACTGGGCGGCCTCACCACATTGGGCAATGAATCGTTTGACGTGTTCGAGGGTGGTGACAGAATCATCTTCTGAAAACTTGGCGAAATCAGGAACTTTAAAATTATGTGGGTAAGGCATGAGATCTATTTAGTCCAGGTACAATTTTCTATAGCCGATAACCCTTCCCTTCGGCTATAAGCCGAATTGATCCCTCAACACTTCAGAAATCTGGTCGGTCCAATTAACATTGCTGGCTGGCAAAGCATTGGGTTTGTGCCAATTATGGCTGTAACTGGCATCTTGCCCCCCGAGTGCGAGCTCAGGCTGTCGATTGAATCTAGCCGATGGATGCTGATGAGGCAATTGATCGTACCCATCGGTTTTTACAACAGGCGGCTCTGGTGAAGGAACAAAGAGCTCAGCATATGTGACTACCTTGTGTGGGGCCGGATTCTTCAGTATACGCATGGTAATGCGTAATCCCGCCAGGACGGGAGTTTCCAAGAGTCAACACAGTGGGCTGAGTTAGCACTAGCAAAGGCATTGGGGCCGACACTTTCACTTTGTTGGTGTTTTGCAATACCGAATAAACGGGATATGTCGGTAACGCTTGCAGTGGATCTAGCAGACTCCCAAATGAAGCCAATTCCTGAGCAATCGACTTTACGCTATTCTCTATCATCGGCTTTAGTGTCGTAACCATGGTCTATGATTCACTGATTATTGCATCATGCACAGATTGCTCAATCATAACCGACAGCTCAGCTTGAGCTGGCATATATCGACTTACCGAGTCGGATGAGACGCCAGCATTGCCGAGAGGGTTCTGGGTAACCCCTCATCAAGTTTTCTAGTAGCAGCCCAACATCATCTCCTCCAGAGCAGCTTTTCGATCTTCGATATCCTTGCGTTGTTCTAGGGTCAAATCATCCAACGTGGGGATGATTATGGCTTCAGTATTGACGTCGGCTGGTGGAATAGATTTGCCTAAAGTCATATTTCTGAGGTCCCACTGGGCGTGCCAAGAGTGTGTTGACGCCAAAACTTGATGCAGGGTTCCTGGCTTCAACACACCAGATGAACACCTGGTTCAAAGCGTGCCAACCGATTTGACCCTGAAATTGGTAAGGAAGAAGCGTGAGAATATATACTCAAAGCTGATCTTGGGTGACGATCGGCTAAACTTTGATCAGTCGAAAGCCGATCAGATTGAAACCAGCGACTAGCCAATCTAGGCTAATGGAAAGGTAAAAGCAGATCGACTCTAAAAAGGTGATCTTGTGCAGATCGAAACAAATCGGACACAGGGTGTAATCGATGAAGATCAATAATCAGTGATGCGTAACTTTATTGATCAAAATCGACTTATAGGGCTAAATTACAGGACAAGAAGCTAACAGGAAAAACAAGAGTAGATGTGAATTTTGGTTGTGGTGTGTTCTCCCTAGCCGACTTGGACTCATCTCATATACCCTTTGGTCGATCCGAGTCCTAGTACAATACGGTGTTAACAGAATCCGTGTCGGCTTGGGTTTCCTAAACAATCTTATCTATTTCCAAATATTTCCACACCGTGCGCTATCCAAACTCTGCTGATCTTGGATTGCCGATTAAACCGTACCTGCCAAATTTCGGTGCAAAAAGTAGTTTTACTGATCGGGCAACTCGAAGTCTATGCGAAACGAGAGAGAAAGTAATAAATACCAAAAACAGGAAGCAAAATCAATTCCAAAAATTAAATAAAATCCACCATTAAATAGAGCCCGATTTTACAAATTTTTAAAAACTGGAATCACCTCAATCGGATTCGTATGAAGAAGATATAGCTAATCAAAATTTGAAATAAAAGAAAAATCAGAAAAAAGAAAAAAAACTGAATTTAAGCGAATTATTTATATATTGTAAAATAGCATTTAGGATGTTGTGTTGACGTCACCAAGGAAAAATGATTTTTAACCAAATTATTTTTCTGTGGAAAAACCAGATTATGATATCATGCTGACGTCACGGGGCACGCGGCAACATCAAATGCTGACATGTGTCAGTGGCACATGGACCCGACCCACGGTTCGGCCTCTGTCCAATGTGGACCGACTGCAATATGCCCATGCTCCGACAGACATAAGCAGCACATGCAGTATCATCAGAACGACGACGCGTGGCGCAGGATCAACGGCTATGATGAGGACACACGGCAACATGGGGTTATCCACGGCATGACAAAATCTCAACCATCCATGCTAGATCCAACGATGGAAACTAACTGCGATGATGTCATTAGCAACTGACGACGACGACACCTTGGTTCTCATGTGACACGCTTTAGCACGAGACCGACTCAGTGCGCGGTGTGGTCACGGCCACACGATTCAAATTTGATGGTCAAGATCTATCGAAACGATGCATTGAGTGGCGGACATGCGGCACCTGATCAGATCACTTGGTTCAAATCCGACAGTGAACGATGAGCGATGCGACGAGGTAAGATTTGATCCAAACAAGCTGGATCAACGGCGAACCAATGACGGTGGCGCGCTGTGGCGAAATTAGGGCAACCGCGAGATCGATCGAATGGTGAGAGAGCTCGCGAGGACGACGATGGCACGACAGCACAGTGTGGCGGGGTTCTCATCAGAGAGGAAGACAATGACCACGGTGGTGGCATTTTAGGGCTTCTTCGGTGATTCTTCCTCCTCGGCTCAGCGTGGCGTGATGGGACGGTCTCGACTTCGAGTTCGAACATGGCGGAAGACGGCGGACGGCGATGGTTCAGCGGCAAAATGGTGGCGGCTTCAACGCAAACTTTGATGAGCTTTTGTAGGCAAATGGTGGTGCCTCGGCATGCACAACTTGACTAAAAGATATGGCACGGGGTGGAGAAAACGAGGGTGGTGCTCGCATTAAATAGCAGCCTCAACTTCCACGTATCTTGCACGAATCGAGGTACGCTCGGATACGACGGTGGAATCCAGCGGCAACACGGAAAGGTGACGTGGTGGCATCGTGGACGTCCACACAACAGCGATCTGACAGCCCACACGCGCCAAAAACGCACATACATCACAGCCATTGGATCAAGATTCAACGATCGCTAGGCTTAGGTTTAGGGTTTCACGAAGAAACAGGCTGACGAGTCGGCGTCGTGAGGGAGAAATGGGCTGGGTCCACTAGGCTCGACCCAGAACTATTTAGCAGATTTTTAATTGATTTTTGAATAAAAACAATTCAAAAAATAAACAAAACCCAAATAAATAGCAAAAATAGCAGAAAAATTCTAGAAAATATTTTAAGACATTCAGAACCCAAATAAAATATTTTTAGCAAAATTTTATATACACTTTTCACATTTTGCAAATAACTTTATAAATAACCCATAAATCTATAAATACAATTTAATTCAAATAAATTCCAAAGAATCCATAAAATATAAAATGCATATTAAATTCAAGAAATCGAAAATTAGGATGTTACAGAGTAAGAAGATGTTGATGATAATGATATAGAGGAGGGCATGATGGTCTGATCTGGAGGACAAATAGTGAGCCTTCAGCTAACAAGCGTAAGAAAAAAACTTCCTAGTGATACCGGTGATCATAACATTATTCTTGTGTCCACCTTGGAGGTGAAATGAGTTATATTATTTTTGCGGTTATGTATATTATGATCATGTATTATGTTCTTGTGAAATTTTTCACTTTCGTTTCTGTATCTGCTCTATTTCATATACGTTTCTATCACTATACATTTTCGTATCCATTTTTAGGGTTTTTGATTTTGTTTCCATTATCGGTAAAAGGTATGGAAACGAAAACAGAACGACCATTTACCGACAGTTTCCATTCTGTTTTCATCCCTATTGGGAAGTAGGAGGTCAAGCGAACGGAATTGCAGGGCAACTACTGTTCAGCTGTTGCCTCATTTTCTACTCAGATCTGTACATTGACTACACACAGGGTTCACTTTATCGTGAAAACCGACCCGAAAATCACGAAAACCGACCATATCAAGCCGATTCAAAATCCTAAACCGATTGGTAAACCAGTCAAATTCAAAAAAATTATGTCATGTAAACTAGTCGAAAATCAAGTGATTTTCGATGCAAATCGATGAAAATTGCTCAAAAAATTGGATGCTAAAAAAATTCGATTCATCGGTCACTTTTCGAGAAAACTGATCTTTTTTTTTGAGAAAACTAATCAATTTTCAATTTTGTTTGAATTTTTTCCCCAAAACATTTGATTTCAAAACCTTTTAGTTTTTGGTCATTTTCACTCGATTTTTGCGATAAACCGGTACCACCGGAATTTTGATTTTCACCTCTAAGTCAGTTTAGTTAACCCTGGCCACACACATATAGTCAAGCTTCCATAGACACTCATTGTTCAGTTGTTATCAAGTCCCAAGCAGCAGTGCTCTTTCTTCTTCCTTTCTTCTTCTCTACCCAAATCCAAACAGCTAAGCTCGCTCCCTTCTCCTCAAAAATCCAGCACTCCCTGTTGTTGAGCACGACAGCCCGGAGGCGAGGGATACAGTCCGCTCCTTGTTGATCTGGTGGATAGTGGTGGTGGCGGCGACCGAGGAGGAATAATCGTGTCTCTCTCGGCACACCCACATCATTTCATTTATATTTTATTTCTAGTGCTAAGATTACAGCTCGATCCTAATACGGACTCTAATTAGATTTTGATACTAACCCTCCAGCAGATTGTTCCATTTTTGAGGACGCAATCAGATCGTGACGCTTCACCTAATGAAGACGATGCCAATGAACAAGTCAGTCAACTAGATTGTTCCATTATTGAGGACGCAATCGGATCGTGACGCTTCACCTAATGAAGACGATGCCAATAAAAGATCCTAGGGCGTGTTTGTTTGTAGAAAGATGCTCCATTTGCAATTAACAAAACCTCCACTTGAAGTAAACTGTGGCCATCTCGAGGTCCAGTGAAGAAACCTTCTTTCAAGACGCGTTAGGAGTAAATATAACGTAATAACAACCGGGGGGCAACTTAGCTTTTGGTTAGTTCTAAGAAGAACCCAACCTCAGTGAGTGGCGGTGCGCTGCGACGTGGTTGGCGTCTCTTGGGCGTGATAGGACCTCTGCATTTGCGGAGCAAGTACAGAGTGTAGAAGAAGAATGACCTGGGGGAGTGCTTTTGACGAATGGGTGAAGGAGTTTCACCTGTAATTTCCAGTCCTATTTTTTCTTTAGGTATGAGCCTAATTCTTCTCCGGTTAAGGATTTAACGAATGAAAACCGGTTGAGAAATCTCTTTGAGGTCCGGTCAACAAGATGCCAGCCTTATGCCCTTATCCCTTGCAACGGAGACCTCAATCAATGAGTCTAACACGAATTATTGTAAGCCTGACGGGCATGACGGGGAAGGGAGTTGGAAAGGGGGTATAGAACAAGAGATTATTGTATCATCCGGATGTTTTTGTCTTAATTAACATCCAAATTTTGGACCATTAGATACCTCACTCGAAAATCACCGGGCCGTTGGATCAAATCATAGGATCGGATGTCCTGAATCTCAACAATAACATCCAAATTTTGGACCATTAGATACCTCACTCGAAAATCACCGGGCCGTTGGATCAAATAATAGAATCGGATGTAATCGATACTCCCGAATCTCAACAATAATCCAATGGTTCTAGATTTGGGTGATTTCAACAAAAAAAACATCCGGTTGATGTTTATCAAATCCCTATTCTAAAAGGTATAAATAGTCTTGTCCAAAAATTTATACTTAAACCATAATTTTAATCTAGGCAGTTTGTTTTGCATCCAACGGCTGAGATTAGAGGAGAGTCATGGTACCGTAGCTCTCTGACAGAGGATATCAAGCCCCTCACTGCTTACCCCCTGGGGTAATTTTGGTATATATAAGACGAAAAAAGCTAAATCAGTAGAAAAGTCTATACTTTCTTATGTGAACTATTTCTGTGATCAGTCAATTTGTGTAATGCTTGTTCGTGTATCTTTTTTTTTTTAAAAAAAGGAAGAATTTTATTAATCTCAAGAAACTTACATCGAGACAATACAAGTCCTTGAAATTACTTCCGGCCTCTGCTTAACCTTAAGCACATAGCCAAACAAGAATAAAAAGAAACACACACACTCTAGTGACTAGCAATCCGAAGACTAGACCGCCACCCATGTGCCCGGGAATAGAAGTCCTTGGCCACCCGTACCAAACAATGAGTAGCCTCCGTCAAAGTAGCTCGCATCTCCACCTTCTACAACACAGCCCACGTACGGAGCCAGTGGGTAATAGCAAAAATAACCTGCAATGGAGAAGAAAAGTTTTTCTTTTGAAATATTCTATCATTCCTACTTAGCCATATAGACCAACATGTAGCTGCAACGCCAAGAAGAGCGATGTTTCTAACGTTACTATCAAAAACCCTAGCCAACTTCCAAACATATTTGCTACACACGTTGGACGAGATATTCCAAAAGCCAAATATATTAAAGTCCAAACTGTTTGCGCGAAACGACAATAAAAAAACAAATGTTTAATTGTCTCAGGTTCGTGACAATAACAACATGTTCTGCTCCCTTGCCAATTTCGCTTTGCTAAATTATCTTTAGTGAGAATCACTTCGCTCCTAAGGTACCACAAGAACACCTTGATTTTTAATGGAGCTCTAAGTTTCCATAATCGTTTATTTAAATTTGGCACATCACGTTTAATCAAGGCTTGATAATGGGATTTTACCGAGAATTGCCCATTTTGGCACAAATTCCAGCGGAATTCATCAGCAAGCTGCGTTAGATGAATGTTAGCGATTCGTGAAGATAACTCCCTCCACGCCACTAACTTAGGTCCAATCAGCGACCTTCTCTAGGAAATGTTTGGTTGGGAAGTTATCAAGACCTCAGCAATGGTTGTAAACTTCCTTCTAACGATACTATATAATCCAGGATATTGATTTTTAAGTGGGCAATTTCCAAGCCAGATATCCTCCCAGAACCTCACCTGCGATCCATTATTAATTTTAAAGGTACCAAAGCAAAGGAATGCTTGCTTTACGTTCATTAAGCTAGACTAGAAATATGAATCTCCTGGTTTCCACTCAGCTTGCCCAATTGGCTTGGATCCTAAGTATTTGTTCCGAAGCAGCTGTTGCCAGGTACCCTCTGATGTTAAGAGTTTAAATAGCCATTTAATTAAAAGGGCAATATTCTTTAAGTTCAAATCATGAATCACCAAGCCTCCTTGATCTTTAGGTTGACAAACGGTGTTCCACCTAGCAAGGCGGTATTTTCTCCTGTGCTTGTACCCTTGCCAATAAAACCGAGATCGAAAAAAATCCAATTTCTTAAGAACACCTTTAGGAATCGCAAAAAAGGACAACATATACATTGGCAGGCTGCTTAACATTGAATTAATCAATGTCAGTCGACCTCCCACCGAAAGATTTTTCCCCTTCTAGCTACTGAGCCTCTTTTCAAAATGTTCTTCTACCATTTTCCAATCCGATTTTCGTAATTTTCTATAATGAATAGGAATACCGAGGTATGTTAGAGGGAGATTCCGGTGCTTACAACCAAATAGCTCCTTATATTGTTCTAACGAGTTTTGAGCCTCTCCAAAACAGAATAAATCACTTTTGTGGAAATTAATTTTGAGCCCTGAGTATGAAACCGGGGGGCAACTTAGCTTTTGGTGAATGGCGAGGCGCTGCGACGTGGTTGCTGTCTCTTGGCCGTGAAAGGACCTCTGCATTTTCGGAGCAAGTGCAGAGTGTAGAAGAAGAATGACCTGGGGGAGAGCTTCTGACGAATGGGTGAAAGGAGTTTCACCTGTAATTTCCAGTCCTGTTTAATCTTTAGGTATGAGCCTATTTCTTTTCACAATAAACCGTTAACATGAGATAACTATTTAAGGATGTAACGAAGCTTGCAGGAGGTAGTGCATGCAGTACGAAGCTTGCAGGGCAGCTACTGTTCAAGTAAAGCTGCTCCCTCATTACCTACTCAGATCTGTACGCTGACTACACACGTTCAAGTCAAGCTTCCACAAACACTTGCATAATTGCATTGTTTACTTACTTCAGTTCTTGTCTACTCAAATCCCAAGCAACAGTGCTCTTTCTTCTCCCTTCTTCTTCTCTAGCAAATATCCAAACACACAAGCTCGCTCCCTTCTCAAAAATCCAGCGCTCCCTCCTTTTCTACTCAGATCTGCCCAAGCCAGATCACGGTGGCAACCTGTGCTGCGGCCGGACGGCAGCCCGGAGGTGAGGGATACAGTCCGCTCCTTGTTGTTGAGCACGACGGCGGCTTAAGAGCTGGTGCATAGTAGTGGTGGCGGCGAGGGTGGAGCATTGTGGCGGCGGTGTTGCGATTAAGATTTGAGATAAGGTGGGGAATAATTGTGTCTCTCTTTTTATTTATATTTCATTGGTAGTGCTAACTGCTAAGATTACAGTTCGATTCTAATACGAACTCTAATTAGATTTTGATACTAACCCTCCAGCAGATTGTTCCATTTTTGAGGACGCAATCGGATCGTGACGCCTCCCCTAATGAAGATGATGCTAATGAACAAGTAAGTCAACTGCTGGTGTTGAGATCGCCGCAACCGCCGTCGCCGAGATAAGAGCTATGGAGGTCGTGGCAGCCGAGGCGTTGCAAGCCCTCCTCCCCAAGCTCGGTGAGCTGCTCAAGGACGAATACAACCTGGAGAAGCATGTGAGGAAAGGCGTCAAGTCTCTGGAGACAGAGCTGACGATGATGGACGCTGCCCTCCGCAAGGTGGCCGAGGTGCCGCCGGACCAGCTCGACAAGCAGGTCAGGATCTGGGCAGGCAAAGTGAGGGAGTTGTCGTACGACATGGAGGACGCCGTCGACGACTTCATGGTGGTCCGTGAACGCGAGCTCGCCGCCATTCCAGAGAACATAGTCAAGAGGTTCGTTAAAAAGATCACCAAACTGTTGAGGAAAGGCAAGGCTCTCCGCCCTATCGCCGACGCCATCAAAGAAGCGCAGGGCCTCGCCAAGGAGTTGTTGGCGCTGCGCCAAACGTACGGGCTCGAGCTGCACGACAGTAGCAGCTCTGGTGCTACCATTGACCCTCGCCTGATGGCTCTGTACAGCGAGGTGACTGAGCTCGTTGGCATTGACGACACAAGGGACGAGCTGATCAGGATGTTGACACAGGGTGCTCATGATGCGTCCATGCAGCAACTGAAGACAATCTCCATCGTTGGCTTCGGAGGATTGGGCAAGACAACCATTTCCAAAGCAGTATACGAGAAGATTAAAGAGCAATTTGATTGCGGGGCATTTGTTTCAGTGTCTCGGAATCCCGACATAACCAAGATTTTCAAGAAGATCCTCTATGAGCTTGACAAGGACAAGTTTGTAAACATCAATGAAGCAACAAGGGATGAAACACAGCTCATTGACGAACTCAGAGAATTCCTTCGGGACAAGAGGTAACGCGTCATCTAATGCTGATCCTTCCCTTTTCTTTCCAAGTAATCGAGTGCATGCTGAGTGCCATTACATCCGTGTTTGTGCATGCATCCATCTTTTTAGCACTGTGTTGGTATTCGATTGTAGATTTACAGTGTTGATACAAATGCCTAGAGTTTGCTCTACTCTGTTTGCGCATAGATACCTCGTAATCTAGTAATGCATTCCTGTCAAAATGAACTGAAATAACAAAACCATTAATTATGCTTGATTGCTTTGCCGGTTTTGTTCTGAAAGGGATGGCAGGAGCTCTGCCCGTTCATTTCAAAGAGGAATAAAGAACACCCATCCAGATGGACTTGCCGAGAGGAAAAACACCAAAACACACCACATACGCGCCACAACATTCACAGAACAGCAACCGATAATCTGACACTGATCACCACAATACCGAAACACCTAGCTACTTAACCAAAGAGGACTCACCTACAACGGGCAAATGAAATCAAAAGATGACCTTAGATGCTTCGAGATATCCCACAACTCACTGTTAGGGCCCTTCATCGTGTCTCATCCACATAAAATAGCAGCAATCAAACTTGGAGGTAATGAGGACTGAGCTTAGCTTAGTTGGCCAAAGGCACAGGTGTGCGCCTCGCCCACCCGGGTCTGAGCTCCTGCTCAACCCGCGTGCTAGCGAGGGCCGGGTGTAGGCGCGATGCATGTGTGGGTGGATGTGCGTGCGTTTGTAGCCCAGCTATTGTTCTCCTTCTCTAATGAATGCCAGTGCTCCAGATCAATTTCTTCTAGGGAATGATTCCTTTAAGACATCTAAGCATCTATATCTGAGGCTTGTTCATCTATATTTGCCAATTAACGTTCTCAAAAATTGATATGTAGGTACTTCATCATTATCGATGACATATGGGATGAAAAAGTGTGGGGATATATCAAGTGTGCTTTCTCAAAGAACAATCTCGGTAGTCGACTAATCACAACAACCCGCAACGTCAATGTTTCGAAAGCATGCTGCTCTTCTAATGATGATATAAGTTATGAAATGAAACCTCTTTCTGTTGATGACTCCAAAAGGCTCTTCTATAAAAGGATATTTTCACAAGAGAATGAATGCCCTCATGAATTGGAGGATGTATCCAAAGATATATTGAAGAAATGTGGCGGGGTACCATTAGCCATCATTACTATAGCTAGCCTTTTGGCTAATAAGGAGATACAAACAAAAGATCAGTGGAATACTTTGTGCAATTCTATAGGCCATGGACTTACAGAAGGTGCTAATGTGGAGGACATGCAAATGATATTATCATTTAGCTATTACGATCTACCTTCTCATCTAAAGCCTTGCTTGTTGTATCTGAGCATATTCCCAGATGATTATGAGATTAGGAGTGATCGATTGATATGGAGGTGGATAGCTGAAGGTTTTGTCCGACATTATGAAAAGGGGGATAGCAAATTTGAGCTAGGTGAGAAGTATTTCAACGAGCTCATAAATAGAAGCATGATCCAACCGGTACACATCGATGCTGAAGGCAAAGCACAAGCTTGTCGCGTACATGATATGGTGCTCAATCTCATTTATCACTTGTCAAGTGAGGAAAACTTTGTTACTGTATTGGATGGTCTTGAGCAAAACACATCTTCGCAAAGAAAGGTTCGCAGATTATCCCTCCAAAATAGCATGACAGAGCTCACCACCCCTCAGGCTACCACGAGCATGTCACAAGTGAGATCATTCACTATCTTTAGTCCAGCTATTAATTTGATGCCATCCCTTTCATGCTTCCATGTAATACGTGTATTGGATTTGGAAGGTTGTGATCTCGGGCAAAGTTGCCATCTCAATCTTGGGTATGTCAAGTTCTTATTTCACCTGAGGTACCTAGGACTAAGAGATACATGTATTCACAAATCTGGTGAATATGTGACAAGAGATACATATGTTGTTCGTGAGCTACCTACAGAAATAGAAAACTTACAGTTTTTGCAGACACTGGATTTATGGGGTGCTGGTATAGAAGAATTGCCACCGACCGTTGTTCGGCTAAGACGTTTGAAGTGCCTACATCTTGGCGATGAAACAAGACTGCCAGATGGGTTCGGAAATCTGACATCCCTAGAAGAGTTGTCCGTGATCTCAACCGAGCATTATGCAGACGTTGTGAAAGAACTGAGCCAGCTGACTAAACTGAGAGTGCTCGAGATCATGTGGGATGAGATGGATGAGAGGATGGCCAGAGCTTTGGTGGGGTGCATAGGAAATCTGCGCAAATTGCAAAGTCTATATATTTATGCTTCTGGACGTGAATACCGCAATCTCATGCGGGAAGGCTGGGTGCCCCCTCCAGAGCTCCGTATATTTCGGTCAAGAGGACCTGGTGCCTCGTTCTCGACACTGCCTATGTGGATTAATTCGTCGCTGAAGCTCATCTCCTCCTTGGAGATATGGGTCGACGAAGTTGGGCGGGCGGACATTCAAATCCTTGGGACGCTGCCCGCTCTTCGTTCTCTCATATTTGTGAAATCCTTGGGCTGGAGGACATTCAAATCCCGAGAAGAGCGCGCGGTGGAAAGGTTCGTGGTTGGCGCCGGTGCATTCCGATGTGCCAGAGAGTGCAGATTCCAGAGGTTTGTAACGGTTCCATCTATGTTTCCACAAGGAGCTGTGCCAAGGGTCCGGTTACTTGAGTTCTATTTACGAGCATGGGATTTCGCGAATGGCGATTTTGACTTGCGCTGCTTGCACATGGGGAACCTCCCTTCGCTTGAGCATGTTTACGTCAGACTTCGGTGTTACAAAGCCAGGGTTGCCCAGGTGAAGGAAGTGGAGGCAGCGCTGAGGTGCGCGGCGGACGTCCATCCCAACCATCCTACCATTTCTATTGACAGAATGGGAATAGCGTTGCACGCAGGTAATAATTCCATTCACTCTTTCGTTTTTACTAGAACTGCTGCTACTTCGATTCAATCACGAAGTATCAAGAACATTGCAATCTCAACTGTATGTTATTTGTTTCTGCGGCCTGTCAACTAGTATGACATATATAATCCCGATACACTCTGGCTGGTTACGTAAGTTGGTTCTCAATTCACGTTGACCATTTCACGATTAATTAATCGCTGGCTCAACCATAGGTTGAGTCATGTATAGTTTAATGAACAAAACTGAACTCTGTTTTTGGGATACTATTAAACTAAGCCATATGTGTCCTTCCACATGCCATACTATTAAACCACCCCGCTGTTCCCTTCAAGACAGTCAACCGCTGCGATTGCCATGCCGTTTTGTGTCCGTCCTCCGTCGAGATGAAGCTCTATCGGCACTACAGGAAAACGTGGTTGATTCGTCGGCAAACACTATTTTCGTCGGCCTAAAATAAGCCGTCGAAAATAAGTTTTTAAATTTGTCGGCCAAGCTAAGCCGTCGAAAATAGCTGTATAATTTCGTCGGCCCGCAACAGACGTCGAAAATATCGGAATAATTTCGTCGGCCAAAATATAGCCGTCGAAAGTAATATGTAAATTCGTCAGCTCATTTACAAACCGTCGAAAATAGTACTTACATTCATCGGCTTGGCGTTGAAATAATCGGAGACCTAAAAACCCCCCGTGGCCAGCCAAAAAAACCCTCGCTCGCAGCAATCTCCCTTGCCGCCCTCGCTCCAGCGCCCCGCCGCCGCCGCCACCGACCAGCAGCGCCCGCCGCCGCGGCAGCGTGCCGCCGCCCCTGCGCGCCACGCGCCGCCGCCCGACGCCGCACAGCCACGTCTTCTCCAAGGTACCTCCACCTCAACTGAATTACATTGAGTTGGCACAAATTGAATCTGAAATATGTTCCCGTATGAATCAGTCTTGTTTACCGTTTGAGCAGTTCCTGAGCAGCACAAAGCGAGTCTTCATCTTGTGCTCTGAATGCTTTACTTTCTTCAGTTAGTAATCGCGTGAGTTTGTGTTCTGCGTTGAGAGACTTCCGAAGCGTTGAGTCTGCCCCTGCAGGAGTCTGACTAACAGAATCATCACTAGCCAGGTACAATATACTTGCATATGTTCCAGTATGACAAAAACAAACATTACAAACTACAGTCCAAGCGGCTAAGCGCACTTACTTCACTAGGATTTTGTTATCCTCCTTTTATCTCAGCTCGAAGTCTACACGTTTAATTCTTCAGTACGGCCGAAACAATAAGCATTTGTTACTTCACAGCATTCAAATCACCCACATGAAAAAATGACTTTTTTGCTTCAGAATTAATTTGTATTCAAGCTACTGCTCCATCAATCCCAGTTAATAAAACACTACTGAATGTCATTCTACAAAAGGAAATACAACAAAATTATGAATACGAAAATTTGAAAAATCAAGCGAAATAAGCTATTGGAATGATGTTATTGCATTTGTCACCTTCTGCATGGACTCCAACTGGCTCTAGTTATGTACATACTGTATGATGATCATCGAAAGCACTTATTTTTGCATCTCATGCATGCGCATATACACTGATCTCCCTATTTGACTCAGGTGATTAGATTGTAGATCTTTAGGCATGATCCCGGTACTTGATTCCACCAATAACTGGTGAAATTGAAGAGATTTCTGGTGTTGATCACATGAGCGTATGCAATTAATTTCTTTTAATTGGTGTTTATCAGATTAGTAGTAGTGCATATATATAGAGTTTTCTATTTGAACATTTTTTCCCATTTTTCTGTCTAGTTCAGGTTGTTTTAACGAAGATTTAGTCCACCTTGTTACTCTTTTTGCCCATTTCCGGAGTTTTGCTTTCATTTATATGTTTGTTTCACAAAGATGTTACAGCTGTTCTTGTGATCTCTGTTTTCACGAGTACAACTGTTAGCCATCACTTTAATGAGAGGCGGCACCCCTTGTTTGTTTGGAAGAATAATCTACATGAACTTTACCTAATTTACTGTAGGATAGATGCAGCATGTCCATGAAAAGTGTGTTCCATGTGATGCACTCATGCATGGGTATATGTAAACAACCAAACATCATCTAGATGTTTCAGTTTTGGACCATATATAGGTATTTCTGAATGCAAATCACGAGTTCATGATGTGTTTTTGAAACCCTTGTCCTGTCCATGTTACACACAGAAACTGTAGAAGGAAAACTAGCAAAGCATATGGCAAAAACGAGTATACAAGAAGATATTAATGTCCATTTTAAGAAACAACATAAAGTGAATGATCTGGATCATAGACACATATATTGCAAGAAAAAGCAACAGCAAGATAAAGAGATTCAAAATAGTACAGTTTGATCATCTGGTCTGTTTTTTCAGACAAATCTATATATACAATTTTCATGTGTTCCATCTAAACATTGAAAAAAGATATCAATAGTCAAAGTTTAGAAAATTTAACTGCATATAACAAAAAATGACACTCTTTTGTGACTAGAGTGTGTAATATGGAGGAACAGCTAGCAAAATACAATTAATATTGAGTTCAGTTATGTTATTCAGGGAAATTTTACCTTAGTATGCTCTGATATTTTAATGATATTTATAAAAATTGCACCATCATCCATGTAGTGTTACTAGCATAAAAATGGCAGACGGCCAGAAGATGGATGTCGATGGATGGAAAAACAGGATGCACACACGAGAGTGGATGGTGAACACCACGGCTTTTGTGGATTTTGTTTTCTCTTCCTCTCCTTACGGTGGGTTGGGGAAGTGCCCTGTCATAGGTGTCGAAATTTTAATTAGCGATACAAAAGCAGATATGGGCGTCACCTTTGCAAATGGGGTTTCATGCGGATTATCTAACTTTGGTATGAGCATGGTGAGCCACGTTCTAGAAACATCAATCGAGCGAGTGTGAGCTAGTGATGATCCTATTGATGCATTGGATGATATGATGCATGATTTTGTTCGATGGTTTGAGGATGTGCGGACGGTAGATAGATTACGTAGTCTTCGAAAGCTTCGAAGATCCTTTGCTTGAGTCCATGGCGTGACACGACTTGCGGTGTGACACGATTGATGGCTATAAGGTCAATACAACTTCTCGGTTGAATTTGTTTCAATGATCTAGTTGATTTGATATCGACATTTTACCAAAACCTCACAAGTTGCGAAAGATTTCTATTACTCAAAAGCGCTAGCGGCCTAGGGATGCCATATCGGAAGATTGATGTGTGTGTGAACAATTGTATTTTGTTACGGAAGGAGCACGAGAAGTTGGATCGTTGTCCATCTTTGCAAGAAATCTAGATATCTGAAGTAGTCAACAAAGATGGGATTATCACGAGAAAACAAGCGTTCCCACAGGCGACAATGATATCTGCCTCTCATAGCCAGGTTCCAACGGTTGTACCTCTCTAAGATGATTACGAAGCATATGAAATTAGCACAAGGAAGGCATCCGTACAAATGAGGGTACATGGGCCATCCATCGGCGGTGAGGCTTGGAAGGCCTTTGGATCGGTATGACCAAGATTTTGCTAGCGATCCTCGAAATGTATGTATTGGATTGGCGGCCGATGGTTTCACCCTTTCAACACAAATCTGGCGACATATTCATGTTGGCCCGTTTTTGCAATTCCATACAATCTTCCACCCTCTTTGTGCATGAAAGATCAGTATGTGTTCCTGACTATTATCATACCGGGGCACGATCATCTGGAAAGCACTTAGACATGTTTATGCAGCCGTTGATCGATGAGCTAAAAGAAGCGTGGATCGGTGTCAAGACATATGACAATAGTAGAAAGGAGTATTTCAACATGCGTGCAGCATTCCTTTGGTCTATCCATGATTTTCCTGCATATGGCATGTTCTTGGGATGGAGCATGCATGGTCGGTTATGTTGTCCAATATGCATGGATGACACTAATGCATTTCGGTCAAAGAACATAGGTAAATTCTGCTTCTTGATTGTCATCGGCGCTTCACACCATCAATCACCTATTTAGGACCCAGCGAAATGCATTTAAATAAAGATCGACCATTAGTAAAGGTCCACAAGCGTTTGACGGATCGAGATTGTTGCTTGGCATAATCGGTTAGAAGCCACGAGAGAATGGTTCTGAAGGGTTCAAAGAGGAACATAATTGGACTCACATATCTTCCATCTGAGTCTTCCTTATGTTAAATGTCTAATCTTATGGCACAATATCGGCGTGATGCATCAAGAGCGGAATGTTCTTTGAAAGTATCATCGACACGTTTTTTACTTCAAGGACAAAACAAAAGATAATATGAAAGCTCGTAGAGATATGGTGACATATGTGACCGGCCTACCCTTGAGGTCGAGAACCAATCAAGCCGGACGTATGGGTAAGCCACGTGCTCCATCTTGTCTAAAGCCTTGAGAAAAAGGAGGTGCTTGCGGCTCAAGAATCTTAAATTTCCGATGGTTCTGCGTCAAACCTAAAGGCGTGGTGAACATCGTAAGTGGCAAGATAAATGGTTTGAAGAGCCATGACTACCATATTATTATGGAGAGGCTACTTCTGTAATGTTTAGTGGATATCTAAAAGAAGAAGTTTGGATAATGTTAGCGAGCTTTCTTATTTCTCTTGACAATTGTGTGCAAAGGAAATTAAGAAAACAACAATGAGAAACTTCGGTAAGAAATACGGTGTTGATATGTAAGATGGAGAAAGTGTTCCCACGGGTTTTATGAGCGTAATGCAACATCTGTTGGTGCATTTGCCTTATGAAGCGAGAGGTTGGTGGGCACATGCGATGTCGATGGATGTATCCTATAGAGCGGAACTTAAAAAGATTAGAACAAGCTGTGGGTAACAAATCACGAGTTGAAGGATGCATCGCGCAAGCATTTTATCTGAAAGAAATATCATACTATCTGAGCACATATTTAGCGAGAAGAACACAACATCAATGCTCATATACCAAGATACCACACCTCGATGATGCACCGACTAGTAATCTCAAGATATTTGGTGGAAAGGTAAAATTTGTTGGTGGAAGTTGATTGCATGAGGTATCTCTGAAGAATGGAATCTGCAATGTTGTATATGTACACCAACATCGAGGAGATGGATGATTACTTGAGTAAGTACTTAACATATTTTCCGTTTTAATCTCTTCATGCACAAAGCTGTATGAAACCTAAATAATGTACTATAGGTTGTTCGATCAACAACAATGGAGATCTAGAACGACAACCTACCGATAAACAACTTGAAACTCTCTGACGTGATGGATTACGTGATGGTCCTAATTTTGTCACATGGTTTGAAAACACATAATTTTCTTAACAATTAATTTTCTCATTGATTAATAACTATGTTGAGTATTAGTTTAAACGCTTGCTATAACCTTGCGATTGCATTCTTGATGGTAGCGTCCATGAAGATTTGAGACAAGCTGTCACCGCGCTTATAACGGCGAGGAGTTTGGACGTTATGATGTCAATGGATTTCGTTTTAGATTCGCAAAATTTGAAGCAACCGTCCTGGCGCACCCACGACAAATAGTGGAGTTGTCACTATAGCAAGTGGCTCGGATGGTCGTCTCATCGAGTACTATGGTGTTATTCAAAACATAGTTGAGATGAAGTTAGAGGTCGAAAGATCTACGAGTAGTGTTTTTTTATTGTGATTGGTTTAATGAAAAATTAGGGATAGGGATAAGGCGAAACACCAAAATTGGTCTAGTGGAAGTTAAGCATACATCACATCTTACAGGTTTCAATCCATTTGTACTCGCTCACCAAGTTCAACAAGTGTACTATATGTCCTATCCTTGTCCCTTAGCAATCCTAAAGCCATGGTGGGTTATTCAGAAGGTAAATCCTCCTGGCCGGTTGCCTACCTCTGGAGATGATGGGTATGATGAAAGTGAGGTTGTGAACACCTTCGAAGAAGCATATCAAGAAGGTGGTTTACCAGCCTCGTTTGGAGTAGATGAAGGGGTGGCACTTGACCAACTAGCCGGTGACACTACAGATGTTATTATTGATGAGGTTCAGAAAATGAAACGACCTCGTCGCGTAACCAAAGTTCCACGAAAAGTGGTTAACACAAGGCATTGCGGTGGTTTACAAAATGTTACAGATGATGATCATGAGCTCGATGATTTTTAAGAAGTAAATAACCAAGCATTGCATTTTCTTGTTTTCCATGCTTGATTGAATCTCAAAAGGTGTATGATACAGTGTGCTATTCCAGCAGATAAGGGTAACAGAGGCATAAAAATGTCTAAAACAATCAAGCATCAACATTTAAGAGGAACCAAAAAGCTAGAATATGTAGAAAAGATAGAAGGGGAAAAAAGAAAGAGTAAATACCTGCTGATGATAATAAGTAGCTGTCTCAAGAAGTCTTTCATATGCATGATCTGCTCTTTTAGTGTAAGGCTTCAAGGTAGTTCTAATTTTCTCAACATGTGGTTTACCATGTATATCAAGATAGTTGTTCAATTGTTTTAATCAACATTTAAGAGGAACCAAAAAGCTGGAATATGTAGAAAAGATAGAAGGGGAAAAAAGAAAGAGTAAATACCTGCTGATGATAATAAGTAGCTGTCTCAAGAAGTCTTTCATATGCATGATCTGCTCTTTTAGTGTAAGGCTTCAAGGTAGTTCTAATTTTCTCAACACGTGGTTTACCATGTATATCAAGATAGTTGTTCAATTGTTTTAATCATATTGATAACTTGTAATTATTTTTTTAACGGGATGAAGTCATTTACTGCGCTTTTAGAGGAAAGAAGAAGGATGGCTCTTCATCTTGAAGAGTCAAGGAAGTAAGAATGATGGCTCTTCATTGGTTGGTGGTTCACTTTTGAGGCGATGTATCTCAGCAGAGCCGGCGAAGTGCATTTTAGAGGTGTCTTGAGGAGGCTCGTGACGGTTGCTTCACGGAGGAGACTCAGCGGGAGGAGGTACTTCTGCTCTGTGTCGGCACGAGGAGGCGATCTTGATGGGGATGCGGACGAGGATGGGGAGGGAGGGATGGTCTTGAATCGATTGACCTTCTTTGTTGATCTGTGTTTAGGTAATTGTAAAAATTTTCATAAGTTTTATGCAAACATTGGTGCTGAATTTTTTCACCATTTCGAGTTCAGATCTTCCAACTTAATCACCCAGAGATTACAAACTGGCGGCCTGAGAGCAGATTAGGCCACATGGTGGTAGTAAGTATGAGAATGAGACAATCTGTTGAACCAATGTATGGATGGATGTATGGATGGAGATATGCTTAAAGCTGTCTTGTCTTTGTGTGTGAATGGAGATATGTGTGTATGGATGGATATATCTTTATTTCTCTTATCTATATATGTGTGTGGATGTAGAGACTTTATAGGGGACATCTGCCAAAATTTCCAAGTTTCTATAGTGTTACTAATATTTTCATATTTTTACTTCACGAGCAATGGGATGACATTTCTTGGGGGAGAACCGTTTGAGGCGATGAATGCCACCTTGGGAACACTCTGTCGGCATCACTATCTGGAATAGTTCTTTGTGAGCGGAGTTTCTCGGTGTGACGAGTTGGGCACACTACAAGATGGCGACAGATGTCCAAAGCTGGAACTATTCTTTGTTAGGATTTGGAATGACTTCGGTAATACTTTGGAATTTTCAGTTTTTATATACCCATATTTTTTGTTTTAATTTGTCTAACGGTGTTGATATTCCTAATTAGGAGAGTATCGTTTACGAGGGTGAGGAGGCGTTGGCGGCCAAGTCTCGATATGTCTTTGAGAAGGCGCGACAAAGGTCGTAAAAGACATGATGTCAATGCGCATCCAAGAAGTGTGCTTGTACTACAAAAGATCAAAAAGAGGACATGACCAAGAAGTTGGGTGCTTGAGAGATCTACCTTCGTCTTGATGAGTACCTCGGTGGACTGCCTTGGGTAAGAAGTGTATGGATGCTTGGTAAGCACTTTGTGTCTCTTGGGCTTCACCGACCTTTGTGGACAAGTCGAGGAGGAAGAGGCCGTCGGGCGGGGCGAGGTCTCAACGATATGGCGATGGACATATTAAGTCTAGCACGGCGGATGGTATGATTGATATCTTTATTTCAGTTATTTATATGCTTGTCAAATATATTATGCTTGTTAACATAGATGAACATCGAATGCAAGAGGCTACAAGTGGGGTTGCCCCAAGCTACGTTGAGACTTATGTTTGGGGCCACTCTGGAGCTGATCCTACACATCTGAGCGACTTTGTAGTGATATGGCGACACAAAACACAGGTTAGTAATTATGTGTGAACTTGCTACAAGTCGATTAGTGCCTAACACAAAAATCACTGTAATGAGAGGCTAGATATGGGAAATAATGGTCGAGCGTCATGGGGAAGAATATAAGCTGGAGAAAAGAACAAGTTGACCTTACGACTTTGTACTCAGCTGGGGTGGAAAGAAACATGGCAGATTTGCTATGCTGAATGGGGTAATTGATTCAAGTGATGCACTGAGTGAGGCCAGGTCATCTCAGTCATCCCAAAGCTATTCGCGTACCTCTCGTGTGGCTAGGCTGGAGGAGGAGTTGAGGGTGCAGCGAGAAGCGATGAGAAGAAGCGAATCGGCGAGTGGAGGCCATGAGAAGATCACGGGAAGAGTGGGCAAGGAAACAACAAGAATATATGATTAATTGGCGAGACACAACAACAACAACATCTGCAAGTGAGTTAATTAGAACTAGCTATGAATTGATGAATTGCCTATATTTTCATTTTTCATTCATGCAAATGTCAATTTAATTGATGATATGAAGATTTACTTTATTTTTTCTTGTAATTTGATCTTCAGGAAATTCTATCTTCTCATTTGGGGACAACAATTAATTTTCGACATTTCACCTCCTCCCCACCTCCTCCTTTTTTCGTACCGCTATCCCCACATATGGTTAATTTTCCTAATCACAAATTCCATTTAACAAAATGTACATATATTGCGAATCACTTAATAATTTTCTTTAACATATAGGGTTCGATTACACCTCCAGGCGGGATCTGGTGCAAATCCTAGATCTGAAGTGGCAATGCTTCTAGTACACCGTCATTGGGCGATACATACACTCGGGAGGTGGCGGCAGAAATGAAACTCGCGATACTCGAGAAAGTTGAATTCTTTTTCTTCCATGTGACCTTTTATGTATGAATGTCGACTTCGATGAGTATGGAACCATTAGCTTGTTGATGATATGTATGTGTATGAACATGTGTTGATGGTGGATGTCTGAGCGAACCACTTGTTATAATTTGTGTATGCGCTGTTTATTTTGATTGTGTTGATAGTGAAATGGGTAAGATATTGATATTTTGTGATATGATTGATTAATGATATCATTGCTGAAAATATAGATGAATTTTGGTGAAAGGAAGGATCCTCCTCACAAAGGAGAGAAGGTAACTTCATTCTTTTTGTCACAATTTGCTGAAAAACTCAATCATAAACTATTTATTTATGTTCTGTAGGAAATCCCAGAGGGGGCCCTGATTGTTTAGCTGGTCTGACGTTTGTCATAAGTGGCACTCTTGACAGGTGCTTGTTACTGTCGTCATTCATTTTTTTATGATCATGTTAACAGCCAATGCACACAATTATTCTGGGAACATTGAGGACAACAACTCTGTCTATGAAAAGAAAGAGACAAATTTGATGAATCTTACAGGTAAATTTGGAATAAAAATCATCACTTCAGTTTTTTGTTTCTCAAACGAATTTCTGAATAATTAATGTCATAAGCAATCATGATTTTGGATGGTTAGCAATTTCCTCCTTCCAAGACCTGCTAGTCTGTCACTGAGGACAGACTTCTCACAGATGTCTAGCATATTGAAAAATGTCATCTTCCTTCTCTATTTCCTTGAACTTTCTGGGCACCAATAAGGTTGCTTGTCCATGGTACTTCTCAGGGTGAACCATATGAAATCTTGGATTATTTATCTTGCTGCAACATGCATGCCTTTTATTTTATTAACTTTAATTTTATATGTAAAATTGCTATTATGTCTCACTCTTTTCTGTATTTTAAATGAATCAATGATCAAATGAATGAAATATGTCTTGCCTTTTTTATATTTTTTCTTCTTGTATCTTCTAATAACCTAAGTGCAAGTATAAATCCTATCGGGATATCTAATATGGCTTTTCTATAAGTAGGATTGCGATCCCCAGAGCAAGCAGAGAGCACAGTTTTGAAAAAGGAGTTGGAAAATAAAAGGAAGCTGCCCAACTATTTGGTATGCAATGAATATGCATTCTACTAAAAGTATTCTTCACTCTTCAGTTCTTCATTCACAACCAAAATCAACTGTTGGAACTCCCCAGCATATATTGCTCCAGAAGTTTTGCAGAAGAAAGAATATGATGGCAAGGTATTATCCATACCCTATGTGCTTTAAGCTGTTTCCTGCATACTTTGCTACCATCTGCTGCCTAACTTCATGCCTTTTGCTCGACAATAGAAGCTGTGTTTTTGTTGTAAAGTTGTCATCCATCTTTCGATGGCATGAGTGCTGTATGGTCTTCTGGAGTAACCCTTTATATAATGTATGCATTAGCTCAATCACTAATCGTCACTACTCTGAACCGGCCTTCACAACGGTCTATCACAAGCGGTTAGGTGCGCACGCTTGTGCTCTCACGTGCCTAAGCGGTTAAGTGAGCAGCAGGCGGGAGGGTCTCTAGAAGCGGTTTACGAGGCGAACCCTTTGCGAGTCCCATCTCTAAAGCGGTTCGTGTCTAGAACCGCTTCTAGAGATCTAAGCGGTTTGAGACACGAACAGCTTCTATAGTGAGGATCCAAAGCGGTTCGTGGTTAGAACCGCTTGTAGTGACCCCCTTCCCGCCCAGCGCATTTAAACCGGCCCCATGCATCTTCCTCCCCGAGCTCGCTTGGCGGACAGCAGTGGTGGGCGAGGCGGTTCATGGGGAGAGTCTTGCCAAAATTTTCAATGGAGGCAATTAGCTCGAATTAATTGGTCCTAAGGTGAGTAACATGTTCTTGACATCCTTCTCACCTATATATTGATGTTTTTTGTGCATTGGATGTTGAGAAATCATGTTTTGTTCTTGTGGGAATTGTTAGTGTACATGTTTCTGTTGTTGGCTTATTTTTTTGTTCTTAAGGTGATATATTGTTTGGTGTATGGAATGAATTGCAATAAATGTGAAACGATGAAAAATTAGAAAGGTGGGGACAAGGTAAATAATAATTTTTATTTAGTAAAATTAAAATGCGAGAATGATAGAAAAGGTTTGCATGAACATGTAACAATTAGTTAGTTATATTTTAAAAAAATGCAGCAGGATTAGAAATAATTAGTTAGATTTAGTTGAAAGAATGCAGAATGATTAAAAAATACAAAACTATTAGACATAGTTAGCTTTAATTAAATATAGTGATAGATGTTGTTATTATTTTTATTGGTGTAGATGAACCGGCAATGGATGTACAATGCGGACCGTCGGTCAAGAGAGTTCAGAGATGGCATGAAGGAGTTTCTCGGCAGCGGTAGTTGCATTTTGCCTCGAGGAAGCTTCATCGTTGTCCGTCGTAGATTGCAAGAATGAGAAGGAGCACTCCGAGCGATGGATGGTTATGAGCCATGTGATCACGAGAGGTTTCATTGCAAACTATACATCTGGACCCACCATGGAGAAAGCAGGCGATTCGACGGGAAGGCGATGAAGAAGGCGAAGAAGAGGAAGATAGAGCCAACGATATGCGGACACCACTCAATCTGAGTCCGTAGAAGATCTGATCGGCGAGTTTGGCGATGATGACTTAGATCGGATGCTCCGTGATGGAGAGGAGAGTTCACGGAGGAAAGACAATACAAAAGTTTGAGCATGGTAGAGGACCATAGAAGCGCTTTGTACCCAAAGCGTGGGCGGGGCCACAAAAAGCTGCGTACTACACTAGAACTCATGCAATGGAAGGCCACAAGCGGTGTGTCGGACAAGGCATTCAATGGTTTGTTATCACTTTCGTAAAGAAGTTGCTTAGGAAGGTAACACTCTACGCATCTACGTATGAAGCGAAGCGAGTCCTCTGCCCTTTAGGATTGCAAGTACGGAAGATACCGCATGTCCTAACGATTGTATCCTATATCGCAATGAGTATGTCGATTTGGAGGTTTGTGCGGTGTCGAAGAATCCGGTATAAGGTGCAGTGTGTGATCCGGTGAATTAGATGGGAATCGTCGAAGAAGAACTCCAGCAAAAGTATTGTGGTATTTCCTGTGATCCCCGGTTGAAGCGTCTGTTTGCTAACGAAGGTAATGCCAAGATGATGCGTTGGCATGTAGAAGAAGCGTAAGGAAGGCGGGATGCTTAGACACCTGCGAGATGGCTCGCGATGGAGGAAATGGTCGGGCTTACGAACTTTGCAAATGAGGTCGAAATATAAGGTTTGGGTTGAGCACCGATGGGATGAATCCTTTCGATCGGTTGAGCGACATCCATAGCACGGCTTGGCTGTGGCGCTTTGCATCTATAACATTCCTCCATGGTCGTGCATGAAGCGAAAGTACATCATGATGCCATTGTTGATCGAAGGCGAAGCAACTGGAAATGACATCGATGTGTACACGAAGCCATTGGTTGAAGACCTTGTGAAGTTGTGGGAGGATGGTGTACGGGTTTGGGATGAGTACAAAGAGTATTTCAACTGCGTGCATTGTTGTTTGTAACAATCAACGATTAGCTGCTCTCGATGTCTGTCAAACCAAAGCGTCAAAGGGTTTAAAGCTTGCACCAGTGCATAGATGAAACAATTTGCGTGCACGAAAAACTCTCGGAAGTGTGTGTACATGGGCCACATGCAGTTTCTTCTGGCGATCATGCTTTGAGGTGGAAAAGCGATAAATTTAGCAGAGAGAGAAATTAAGTGTTAAGCCTCGGCATCGTAATAGGCGACTTGTGTTTGCTATGGTAAAGGATCTGAAAGTAGTATTTGGGAAGGGTCTTGGAAGCATACTGTCTTGAGCGAGGATGGTCATGCACCCACATGGAAGAAGAAATCAATATTTTGGGACTGCTTGTATTGGGAAGTTTTGGAGGTTAAATCACTCGCTTGACTTCATGCACATCACGAAGAATGTTTGCTTGAACCTACTAGGCTACATAGATATGTATGGCAAATCGAAAGATACTGCTGCAAGCTCGGAAGGACCTTGAAGACATGGAGGTGAGGTGACCTACATCCGAAAAACAAAGAAGGGACAAAACAACTTTTTCTACATCCTGCGAGCTACACTCCAAGCAAAGAAGAAAAAAAGCATGATTGAGTGTTTGAGCAGTGTGAAGGTCCCTTACGGATACTCCTCAAATGTAAAGAGACTCGTAAACACGAAGAGAACAAACTCCAAGGCCTAAAATCCATGGTGCCTTGTGTTGATGACACTGATTGCTCCGTGGTTGTCGAGTATCTTGCCCGAGTGGGTGCGGGGACAATCACAAAGCTATGTTCCTTCTGAGCGCCATTTCGCGAAGGTTGTCGAACCGACTAAAGCGCCTAAGTTGGAGGCGATGTGGTACAAAGTTTGGTTAGCCTCGAGATGATCTTTCCTCCTGCATTCTTTGATATCATGGTTCATCTCACGTTCACCTTGTGAAGGAGATAGGTATCCTCGGACGATGTATCGCACAACATGTTCCTTTCGAGAGGTACATGAGTGTCCTCAAAATACGTCAAATGTAACCGTTCGCGTCCGGAAGGCTGCATTGCCGAGGAGCTACGTGTGGAGGAGGTGATAGAGTTTTGTGTTGATTACATGAATGATCTAAATCCTATCGGCGTCCCCATATCACGACACGAGGGAGGCTACGGGGCAAAGGACAATAGGAAGGCAATCGGTTGCATGCAATGATCTTGTTGCATTCAAGCAAGCACATTTCAACATTACGAAGCAATCAACTATAGTCGCCCCTATGTCCTTGACACAAGAGTGTCTCTGCAGTGATTTCACGGGGAAGGCAGAGAGTTGGATAACCACGAAGCACATGGATTCTTTTATTTGTAGCTCTGAAGTACATCCTTGAGGAAGGGTCAAGCGATGAACTATTACAGCAGCTTGGCTCGGGGACCATCACAAGAAATCGTGACATTCAAAGGGTATGAGATCAATGGTTACACATTCTACACGGATCGAGGATAATAGGAGCACCAACGAGCAGCGGTGTCCAGTATAGGCCTTGAAGACAACGTGGCGGAGTTGGACACATATTTTGGTTTCATAGAAGAAATATGGGAGCTCGACTATGGACCTCTGAAGGTCCCTCTATTTAAGTGCCAATGGGTCAAGTGACTCCAAATGGTGTGAAGGTTAAACAAATCGGCATGACAACCGTGGATCTCCGAAGTCGGCTATAGGCGCGAACCGTTTGTTCTCATGACGATGTGATCCAGGTCTTCTATGTAATGGACATGTCAAGCAAACCTAAAAGCGAAGGACAAGCAAAAGGTAATGCCAAAGCGACATGTGGTTCTCCAAGGCAAGCGAAGGATTGTAGGAGTTGAGAACGTCACAAGCGAGGAAGAGTATGGTCGATTCGGCGAGCTCCCTCCTTTTACGATTGATGTCGACATAAGCGTCTGCGTGGCGATGATGTCGATGCTCCTTACATCGTCACGATCATAACGAAGGAACAATTGTAAAGCGAAGACTTAAGATGTACTACTTGTATACAAATTATTCCATATGATCATGTTGATATGTTGATGTTTAGCATTGCTTGTACATAATTATTTCTACAAATTTTAAAATGAAAACAAAGCACGAAAACCATTTGTACAAATTTTAAAATGAGAACAAAGCACGAAAATTTATATCCACTCTGTGAAAGAATTGCATAAATTTTACCATACAAAGAGAAATTCAGCTTAGCATAGTTAGCTCATAAATTCCCATACAAAAACCCCAAAAGCGGTGTGAAATTTACAACATTACAATGATAGCTATATTAACTAAAAGGAGCAACATTACAATGATAGCTATATTAACTAATTTCTTTAGCATGTCCTCTACTCTTTCCATCCTTTCTTCTAGCTTTTAATACTCTTGTTGTCATCGAGAAGCGTGGGATGTGCATCTCTCCCTCTTTTAGACACTAGTATGGGATCTGTGAACTCTCCTTGGCGACAAATTTTCTTGTAATGTAGCAATTTGCATTGCAAGATTTTCAAGACTATGGCTGGCTTTATGAGCCCACTGCCAATACGGACATGTTGTGCCCTTCAAGCGAAAAGAATGGAGCGGAAGGTGAAAGTCAAGGAATATGAACAAATGAATAACTTCAAAAACTTACAGACATATTGAACACTTCATGAACACTCGGGATGGATTCTTGGATGTATGGGAGGTGAACACATTCTGAGGATCTCGCGCCGAGGACACGATAGCTTCATCCGCAATGCCTCTAGTTGTCTCTTCGTCTCGCCATTTGATGAAGCCGTCGACATGAATTAATTGCTTCAAAGAGTGAAACAAATTACCATCAACAATATTTTTCTTTACTCCAACATGAATATATCAACAAAACTCCTTGTGGGCATTTCACGAACACCTTGTGGGCATGAAAGCAGAGAAGCGAGGAAGGAGGCGTCTGACGAGAGAGGCGCTGGGACTTAGAAAATTTGAAGGTGTGGGAGAGTGCATGCGTGGAATTAGAGAATTTAAAGCTCTACCAACTTCTACAAGCGGTTGGTATTATGAACCGCTTGTAGAAGGCCACAGTAAAAAAAAGAATGGCAAGGGGGCGCGAGCGGGGTTCGAACCGGGGTGGTCGAGCCCGTACACTCAAGCGCCACGCGCTAGCCAGGGGGGAGGAAGAGATCTTATCGAACTATGTGGGCACCGTATTGTTTTTAACATGAGACTGTAAGAACTATTACAAGCGGTTGTTATTACGAACCGCTTGTGAAGAATGCTCTAGCGGTTAAGTAATACCAACGCTTGCATAGGGCCTTTCCCACACGCCGTCCATGCGTTCTACAAGCGGTTAGTAATAACAACGCTTGTAGAAGTCCTCTTCTAGCGGTTGATAATACCAACGCTTGAATCCTACTAGCGGTTGTTATTACCAACAGCTTGTAGAAGATACCCTATATAAAGTTGATACTTCGCTCTTCCTCACACCCCAAATTTTCTAAGTCCCGCTTCCTCACACCCCAAATTTTCTCGATGGCGCCGCCTCAAGCCGAGACCCAGCGCCACCTCACCTCGATGAGACCTCCTCTGCCACCGCTCGGCGCCCGCCCGCCGTTCCACCGGAGATCCTAGGTACCGCGGTAACGCCCCTCTTGCTCTCTATGTTTTATGCCCACAAGGTGTTGGTGAAATCTTGTGAATGACTTTTTGTCGTTCTTTGCCGTATATGCATGGTGGTTATTAGACCCTTTGTCGTTTTACTGTCGTTCTTTGCCGTATATGTATTGGAAGAACAGTAGTTATAAGTTCTTTGTGAATTTTTGGTTTGAAGTACCCTTATGAATGCACAGGTTTGGTATGGATTGATCTTGATCTTTGTGGCGAGAATCGGTTAGTCTTGAGCTAACTTGCTCTGTAGTTGGATTTGCATTTTATCGGTCTTTGCTTGGTGTGCTACACTCTTTGTAGCTATATGTGGTTGCTATTCAATTCTTTGCTTGGTTAACTCGAATCAATATGATGGTTGTAGTTTAATCGGTGGGGATTGTTACTTGGATCTGGATTATTGCTTGGAAAAAATCATCCATTGTATGAATGCTTTTAACACACTTATGTCGGTGGATCTTTGAATGTTGTATCACGAAGATTGCACATGTCAATTTATGAGCCTTTGATATCGTGATTAGCATTGTAATTTTTTGTTGTTACATACAATATGTGATTTGCTTCTCACGGTTCTAGATGATTTTGGCCCGATTAAACAGCCTTGCTTCTCACGATCGGTGTCGCTCTGATCTTCACAGGTTGCGGTCTCATGTCATGCTTGGTCCCTTGATTTCATGTAGACATAATGCGTATCATCGCTATGCTGGTCAGATGAAGATAAGGACTCAGTAAAATTCTTATTCCACACTAATATGATTTTCAAAAAATGAAGTAAGCTTATAAATCCACGACTAGAATGTTAATAGTATATTACACCAAAAGAAAGCAGAGCGATCAGTTCCTTGTCAACCAAGCACGTCACCTCGTGGTCTTCTCCACGGAGTGTATCGTATGCTCTCCTGGCAGCCATGCTTTTGGAACTTGCAGGTGCTGGTCAATCCAGACAGGACCTTCTCCAACGGTCGGCACCTTATGTCGCCGATGGGCTATAGCGGCGGCAACAGCATAGCGGCTAGCGAACCGGCCGTGGCGAGCCATCGGACATTGAAGTCATAAATAAAAGTCTGTCGACTTGACAAGTCTGTCAGTGCCAAGTTCCTCATACACTCAGTCTGCACTTGTACAAGCTGACAATCATTCTAGTCTGAAATTATCATTTTTGAAAAAATAATTTATTTTTTATTTAGCAAATAAGTATATGTGAATTGTCAATTGTATATGTACCATGTGAAATGTGTAAGTCTATGTGAAATGTACAAGTATATGTGAATTGTCAATTGTATATGTATCATGTGAAATGTGATCTCATCACGCACAAACTGTTCATGTCGATCTTAAACTATGCTTTCAAACTCGAATTGTTCTCAACAACCTTGTCTTCATATATAATCTAAGCCTCGAGATGTGCTCTACTCTAGATGGCGACACCAAGGCGTGGTGACCGGCTTTCGATGAAGCGGAAAATCGATATTGAGACCATTCTTGTTGGGTAGCATCTTAGCCAATGAGTCGTTAACAACGATCTTGGAACATCACAATGGTCTTCTTGTGCTTTGTCGATGAGGCCGTTAACACTAGTCAAGGGTATACTCTCACCCATTACGAATAGGTTTCACCCATTATTCTAAAATCATTCATATTATATGTGTTTGTGTATCGACCGGTACCTCATCGGCCACCTAGTCCGGAATGAGCAGGGACCTAACAAAAAGCCTTCGACAAAGTGCGTGATAGCAAAATTAAACAGCGGCGAGTCTGCTAGCCGGAATCAGCAATTGGGCCTTTCAACAACGCTTGCGGCTACCACGTGAGGATCACGTCCCAATCGGCATCGAGAAAATTTGAAGTCCTGCGACTACCAAGGCGCTTTGGAATGATATAAAGGAAAATTTCACTTTTCGAGAAGAATGCGAAACGAAGGCCAAGGGATGGGCTTTGAAGAAGATGGCAACTTCCTTTCGGCGATGGAAGTCGTCCCTCACCCGCAAGTACATCGACAAAGGAGAAAGACCGGACTTCAATAAATTTCCTAAAGCGGCGATCATTGGGATGCTTTGAGGAGTACAAGGCATCGGATCACGGGGCGGAGCCGAGAGAAAAAACAAGGTGAATGCGAAGAAGAAATACCACCACCATCTCGGGACGGTGGTTACATCAAAGCTGCAAAGAAATGGGACAAGCGGGAAGATGAACCCGGCAACACGATATTATACTGGCGAAATTGGGAGCCCGCATGCGCAATTGGTTATTGGCTCACGAGGCGGACTTCTTGATGGCGGTAGCTTGGTGATGGCAGCAGGTCAAAAGTTGGCGAAAAGGATTCTGAAGCCATCGGCGACTCGGTCGAGATCCTTGGTGACGGACGGGGAGAATAGCGAGCTAACATATGCCCTTCAAAACCACGAGCACGGGGCCGGACCACGAGGTTTGGGAAGGTGCCATGGAAGCCGCGGCTTTGCCAAAGACTCAAGCACTTACGAGTCGGGGCGAAGCAAGAGGAGATCGAGGTAGAGTGGCGATTGGAGGAAGAGCTTAGAGCTCGAAGGCTTCCATCGATGTCACAGTCCGCATAAAAAGTGTCCAAAGCAATGAGCGGCCGGGGGAGCACTACGTTCGACCAATGTTGACGGCGCGGAATCCGTGATCCTCGACCGCGCCAAAAAGCGATTCTTGGCGTCCGCCGTGGCCTATGTGAGCGACCCGCCGCCCGTCATCCGTGGGCAGCATCAAGGTTACGCCGCCCGGTCACGAGCTACACATTGATATCGTAACCTCTCCTTCAAGGTGGCTTACGGCATGGCTTATCCGGTGGAAGCGGGCGGACATTCCACGCAACGGATACCCTCCGGATACTCCAAGGTCACGGTGGAAGAGGTGGTGGGGGCCGAAGATCTCGTTCTCGATATTCACAGGGGCGGCGGGTGACCAACCTTGGGCGAGCCCTCCATGGCACATTCATCCTATGGCGCAAAAAGTACATCATATTTCCAGATGGTGTGGAGGTTATATCTCCAACAAGAGAGGCCCATAATTTGAGCCGGCTCGAGGAGCAAGCACGCCTCCTCCACGCCGACAACCCACGACTCCTCGGCGTCGCTTTGCCGCAATGCTTCCCGATGGTCGAGCCCGCCTCCTTCACCTCCGCTCCACAAAAGCCCGACTCGCGCCACCGCCACGGCTTTAAAGTAAAGCACCCAACATCTCCAGTCCTGCGCCTCCGGCATCTCCCGAGGAAGCTCGATGTCAAGCGAGGATCCCTTTAGCACCTCCTCCCACGAAATCGGCATCCGTGACGAGAGAATGTCAAAGCAACGCCAAAGAGGCCATAGGATCATTGCGGAGGAGCTAAATTGCATCCGTAAAGGCGGATGTGGCGAGCGACTTCGCCAAAAGCGAGCCAAGCTTAAAATAGATGAAAAAAGCGTGAAGCACTTTCGGTCATGCGGGCAGCGCCGCCTTTGTGATGGCGACTACAAAGGACAATAAGAAAGGCTACGATTACAAAATAAGCGGGCTCCTTGGCGGGAAAGAAGAAGAAAGTGGAAGATCGTGAGTCTTTGAGGACTTGAGAAAATGGCATTCTGAAGGGCGGGACTCAAATCATTAGACCGGGATCTTCCAATAATGGCACCAACCAAATGGAAGTATGAGTTAACAAAGCGCTAATTGATCCAAAGGATATAAAGATCTCCCAACCAAGATCGTCAAATGCATGAATGGTACATGGAAAGGGCATCTAAAGGATATAAAATGTTCCTCCTCCGTTTCCAAGATGAGTATTTCTTCATGGGAACAACACGAACTATGGTGGAATTCGATGACTTGTACCATGTGTACCAAGGAGGCGAGGTCAGCGTGTCTTTCATGTCTGCTGGGTGTGCATGTAAGTGTCGATCTACTAAGTTTACCGTTTGCTTCCTCCGCACCACAAAATTGAAAATCTAATTAACTTAGTTATCCCTTCTTATGTAGAATGGAGATACAGCGATCGAGAAAGGCGGGCAAGCGAGCGTTGGCTTCATCGACCGAAGATTGTCAGCGAGAAAGTCGGTCATCGACAAGCAAAAATCATCCGTTGAGGCATACCTTTTGCATGCCTTTGTTGAAGCTTGACACTACAAACCGTACATACTACGCCCTTCAACTTCAAGTCGTGTTCTCACAAACCTCTTGTTCTTGTATTTCTTAAGCCATTGATAGTACGAGTAGCTACTTACGCATATGTTGCAATATCTGAATAGGTTTCCTTTGGATCCTTCTAGTCATCGAGCTTGACAACGGCGGGATTATAGTTCATGACTCAAGAAGAATCCGATCCAAAATACTCAATGGTTCATTGGCGTCTGAGCAGGACATTTGCAAAGTTCAAGAAGAAGCAAAAGGAGAATTCGAGAAAGAATTGAGGTCATAGTAAGCACTTCAGTCGTACTACAAAAACTATTATTAATATACATCGCCATATCGGTTCTTCATCGATATTAAAATTTTCCTTGAAGGTTAAGCGCGGATGGTGGAAACAACTTATGTGGCTACTCGTGTTCCACTATATTCAAAGTTTTATCCATGGCGATGAAATTTGGAACATTATGCGAGGTTCGTATATGCATGTCAATTTGTTAGCTACAACTTACATTTTAATTAATTGCATGCGATCGGATATTTATATACTTCCGCAATTAATTGTCATTAACATCGATGAGCGCGTTAACGTGATCCGCCTCACCGGTCGCGCGCTCCAGAACAACTCATCGGCTTCATTGTCGGCGAGGTTGTATCTCGAAATAGCGAGTTCCATGTAGGCTTTCGAGTTGAACACCGATGAGCGATGGCGACATCCACGTCGACCAAAGACAAAAATAGTAGCGCATGCAAGAAATGAGTTCGATAATCATTTTTTCATCATTCAAAATTGTAAATGTTGGTTGCGTCTATGTACTTGTCCATTTTTACACTATTAAGTTAGTTTTTTAGTGTAATGAGCTAGCTAGCTTGTGAACATGTGTATGAGTATGCATATGCAATATATATTTAATTAGCAAAAAACTCCTCCCCTCATATTTAATTTTATGGTCAAAAGCGATATACAAAAACACTTTGTAAGAACATATTCTAAAATACATATAATCGAAAACTCTCTCCACAAGAGGTTGGTGACTCAACAGCTTGTAGAGTCTTCTCTCCACAAGTGGTTGGTAAGACTAACAACCACGGATATCCTTCTCCTGGCGGTTTGTAAAGCGAACGCTTGTGGAGTTCCCCGTGGCGGCTCCTTGGCCCTCCGAACACCTTCCCAGCAGCTTACGGTGCCTGGCCTGGCGGTTCGAGCAACAACCGCTTGTGATACCGGCAGGTATCACCCTGATTCTTAAGCGATTATAAAACCGCTTCTAAAGGGGGTTACAAACCGCTACTAGTAGCCGGTTCTGTAGTAGTGCGTTGTCCTTGGATGGAGATTGCTGATGTGTGGTCATGTGGTGTAACCCTTTACGTGATGTTGGTTGGTGCCTACCCTTTTGAGGATCCAGAAGATCCTAAGAATTTCAGAACGACAATTCAGGTATCTTGCCAACCATTCAGCTTTGCAGTTCCACAAGTTGCAGTTATAGCCAATCAGCTAAATAATGAGCTCAATTTGCAGAAAATATTGGGTGTTCAGTACTCAATTCCGGACTATGTTCACATATCTCTAGAGTGCCGAGACCTTATCTCAAGGATTTTCGTTGCTAACCCTGCTACAGTGAGTACTTATTTTATTGTCACAAAGTGTCACTTGTTCAGCAGTGAGATAACATCTGCTATTTGTATTTGCAGAGGATCACAATGCCTGAGATAAAGAACCACCCATGATCGTTACGCTTTGCATGTGATGATATCATTGCTGAAAATATAGATGAATCTTATGTTATTTTCTAGGTTTTTTTTGTGAATTTTCTGGGATTTTATATTTTTTATTTTTTGAAATTAAAATATTATTTTAAATCGGCTTTGGTAAGCGAAAATAACTAATTAACCCGACAAATTAGGTGCCAAATTATTTTCGTCGGCCAAGCCGACGAAAATAACAATTTTGGCCGACGAAATTACTGCCAATGGAAATATCCGAAAAACCGACGAAAATAAGTTAATTTAAATCGGCATGGCAACAATGCATATGCCACGTCGGCACGGCGTGGTTGGTGCATCGACTAGTAATTTAAGCGTACCCGTAAGCCGTCGAAAATAAATTTATTTTAAATCGATTGCCGGCGAAATTCACTGTATTTTAAATCGTTTTTGTTCGGTTTTCATGTATTTTTAAATGGCTTTTGGCGGCGAAAATATCTGATTCTGTAGTCGTGCTCTCTGCATATTTTGATGCTTCTTAATTAGCTCCATGTTCGTGTGTACGTGTATTCTGTTTTTGCTTCCTGTCAGTTCAAGTAGTCCATTTCTATTTTCTAGGGTGCGGCCTGCTCCTGCATGTTGGAGCTAGATGGATGGAAGCTTCAGCTTACTGCTTTTAACGCTAGCTGATTAAGCTAGCTCATAATGAACAGGTGAATACTAGCGCTCGGACGTCGATTACTGTTCATTTTATCCGATGCCTCTTGAAACATTTTTTTTTCAACGCGTGCAACATTTTTTTCCGACGCGTGCAACATTTGTTTTCAACGCTTGCAACATCTGTTTAGTGTTCCGCATTTCTACTGTTTGTCAAAGGAAAATGTTGCACGCAGTGTAAAAAAAATGTTGCACGCGGTGAAAAAAAATGTTGCAACGTGTCTGAAAAAATCGGACGTCCGAATTGAAGTCATTTCGATGAACTTACCTTTCGAAAGGAGGAGCTCATGCTGAACTGCTGGCTAGTTTGGCTGTTGTGTGTGCTGTATTTAGTGGGAATTAAATTTGTAATGCTCTTCTGTGTTAATGTGGGCGTATGTGTTGTTTGCTTCGAGTACGTGTCATCTTTGTTTACTTCAACGGCAGCTGCGTTAAATCATTTAATGGATATACTATCGAGGAGAATGCTATGCATTCTTTCTTTCTAAATTCTTTTTTGGGTGTGGAACACTTCATCATATGTGTGCAAGTGTGAAGATATTATGCAATCCAATGGCAAGCTTCAGGATCCATGGGCTTTGGTGAGGTCATATCAAAAAATACTCACCCGAAAGATTACCATCAGGATCCAAGTTAGCTTCAGAAGAGAGCTAGTCCAGACCAAAGATCCAACAGTTGGATTTTTTTTTTCTGGTCTAAAAAATAGTTTGAGTTTTATGATCCATTACACTTGGTTATTTTTTTCGCTCATACATGGGTAGTGAATAGTGATGGGAGTTTGGGCCAGGCTAGGGGAGAAGATCAGATTGGGAGTACGAGTGAGCCTGGCAAACCTAATTAATGGAGCAATTATTTGAGAATATGAAGAGCTTTTAGCATCGATTTACTATGGATGAATAACTCTTGAGGTAGAACAAGTGCTACTAAAGTGAAATAGGACACTGTACTAGCTTCAATCTCGCTTTTTATCGTCACAGGTTGTATACTTGCGTCATCTAACCAAATAACAACTCATCACAGCTTGCATTACTCCATCATGTCTAGGCGGGAATATCCAACATTTCGAATTACGTACAAGTGAGGCTTCTACTTTCCCTTATAATGCAAAGTAGATGGGAAGCCCACCAATTAAACTCAAGTCAGCATTAATTCTTGAATGGCGACCTCCACGAGGTATTGTACGTCACTTTTTTTTGAAAATGGAAGAGATTTTATTAATTTCAAGAACATTATATTGAGATAATACAAGTCCTTGAAATTACTTCCGGTCTCTGCTTAACGTGAAGCACACAGCCAATCAAGAATAAAAAGTAACTCGCACACACTAATGACCAACAATCCGAAGACTAGACCGCCACTCATGTGCCCGGGAATAGAAATCCTTGGCCACCCATACCAAGCATTGAGTAGCCTCCTCCAAAGTAGTTCGCATTTCTGCCTTTTGTAACATAGCCCACGTACGTAGCCAGTGGGTAATAGCAAAAATAACCTGCAAAGGAGAAGAGTTGGTTTTCTTTTAAAATACAATATCATTCCTACATAGCCATATAGCCCAACACGTAGCTGTAGTACCAAGAAGAACTAGGTTTCGAACGGTTACACCAAAACCCCTTAGCCAACTTCCAAACATACTAGCGACGCACGTTGGACTAGATATGCCAAATGCTAAATATATTAGGTTCCAGACAATGTGTGCATTGTACGTCACTTAGCTAGAAGGATTAATCAAAGAAGACGAGGGGCATAAGATGTACTAGCTCTCAAAGGTATTTTACGACCAACGTTAAGCCTAAGGGGTGAAACATCTGGTTGAACAAGAGTCTCAAGAAATTGGAGTTCACAAAGTGTCTGCAAGAACAATTCATCTACAATTGCAATTCATCTACAAGAAGAGTAATGAAGGGAAGTGTAGGATCGAAATATACTAATGTAGCAATTACGCGGAAGCTAAAATCAAATTTTTGAACTTTGTTTTTCTAACACGCCCCAATTTAAACTCAAATTGCTTGGAGACTAGTTCACCTGATGGCAAGCGATCGGAGACCGATTCACCTGAGTTGAGAGACCGTTTATGCAGTTGGGAGACGATGAGCCAGTCTGGCGACCCGATAGAATAGTCGGATGGCGATAGAGCGATCTGGTGATCGGTGAGACCACTTGGGCTACCAGTTTGGGTGACCAGGCGAGCAGTTTGGGCGGCGGCGAGCAGTTTGGGTGAGCAGATTGACACACATTTACTAACATAGTAACTTCCGAAGATCAACCGTTAGATCGATATGAAATTTTAACTATATATACTAAACTCAATTACAAAGCTAACACAATAAGAATCAGGTCAATCGGATCTACGGATCTAAAGTTATGTTCCTCGCAAGATGATTGAATCTGGGTGACCAGGCAAGCAGACTGGTGACCAGTTCACAAAAATAGAAATTTCTAAAGATCCCACCGTTGGATTGATATGAAATTGAAACTATAGAAACTAGACTTAATTATGAAGCTAACCCAAAAAGAATCAACTTGATCAGACCTACAGATCTTGCGATATTACCTTTACAAGATGATACCTTTGCAAGAAACCGAACTCCGTGATGATCTTCGTGACTGCTGCGACGGACAAAACTTCTAGCGATCGATCAACTATATCGGAGCCAAAAGCAAAACGAAAAAATCACCAGCCGCTGGAGATGTAAGAAAGATCTTTATTTTTGATCTGGTTACAATACTCAAACAAAAGAGTACAAACTCTAAAACCTGGCTCTCTACATAAACAAGAGATACCTCCCCCTATTTATACAGAGCAAACTTAAAGAGATTGAATACAACTCCACTTCCCACATGAAGCGAGTTAGTATACATCTCAACTTTATTAACATGGCCAAAAACAACTCTTGCGCGCATATACGGCCCACATCTTTGTAAATCGTGACTAACCGATCTCCATGTGCATGTTCTCTAGCGAGCGTCGCGCATGACATCCTCGACCACCAAGACCTCGATTCCTCCTGAACTTAGTCGAACCTCGGTTCCTCTATGAACCTAGTTCGGTCCGTCATCGACCACGTTAAGCCCTCGAGCAACACGCACATGAATAAACAAAAAACAGATCCGAGCACAAGTCCACGACTTGACTCAAAGTCAATCCATGCAACCACTCACACGAGTGCGTTACATCAAGCAAAACCATTATCATGCTATCACAAGCATATCAAATAATCATCTGAACCAGCATATGCACGAACAACACATGCCATGATCGCAATCACTTTGCAATGCCAATTTCATTACTCAGCCAATTTTTCAGCACATGATTTCACAGGAAGATATTTGTTATTGGTGTATTCGTAAATGACCTCGTTATCACTGACATAAACGCACGTAAAATTAAGCAATTCAAGCACTAGATGAAGAGGGAGTTTCAACATGAGTGATCTTGAGTTACTTGTATACTATCTCATGCATAGCAAAAGAGCAGAAAGCGGGCTACGGTGTATGCAAAAAATATCCTGTTGCAAGATGGGATGAAGACCTAAAGCATCCCATAGAGCCAAACCTAAAGTCTGGAAAGGATGAAGACGGAGTTCAAGTCGATGTGACCAAGTACATGAGTATTGTTAAAAGTCTTCTATACCTAACACACTCATTTGGGCGTCATGTATGCAATCAAAATAATAAGTACACTACTACGAGAATAGGTCATCATGACCCCCATCCTTTGGGGTAGGTATGAGCGGCGGCGGTGATAGTATTATCCTTCTTGGGTTCTAAATTCAGCGGCGGTGATAATCTATCCTTCTTGGTTCTAACTGTCGGCGATGATAAGAATAGTATAAATTTCCCTTGAGGAATGGAGGCAATATCATTGCGGTTTAATATAGAACCGCGTTGATAAGAAGATATCCTTTGCGGTTTATATGTAAAACGGTAGTGATTTATCGTTTTAGGTTAGATCTATAAACCGCGATGATAAGACCATTTTCCTTTGTCGGTTTTACTATAGAACCGGCGATGATATTCTTATTCCCCATTATTAGTTCGATCTGAGAACATAAGAAATATTGTAATTTATCTACTTGCAGAACATATGAAAGCATAATTAGTTAAAAAACAAAACATATTAAAAATTTGTAATTTATCTACATGCGAAACATTTACAAAATATGTAATTTGCGGGATATGTATTAATTAAAATCTGAGAACATTTACAAAACAAAATTAGGTATATCATCCATTATTACATATTTAGTCCTAATTATAATAGGCCAATGGCGCGAAGCCCTATATCCAAAAGTCATCGTCGTCGTCCTCCTCCTCCTCCTCATCGCCGGAGCTGCCACTTGATGATTGATCGGAGTTGCGGCGGTGCTCGTCCTCCTTCTCCGAATCCGATTCGGTGGCGGAGTTGATCTTGCCCCAACGCCGCAGTTCCTCGCCGCCGTCGCTGTCATCGTCGTCGCCCTCCTCCTCCTTCTCCTCCTTTGCCTCCTCTTCCTCCTCCTCCGCCTCCACCTCCTCCTTCTCCTCCTCCTTCTCTAGCAGCCAGGCGGGGCTTTACCTATCGTGCTCTCTTTTTGGGGATGCCATTTTTGCAACAATAGTGGATTGTGTGTGGGGTGCCATTCATGCAACAATAGTGGCATTATATAGAGCGAGAATGGGAAGAACAGCGATTAGCGAGAGAATGTGAAGCGCATAGCGGTTGGCCTTGGCGAGAAAGCGAACAGCGGCGAGCGAAACGAACAAGCCTTGACGGTTGGGTTGGCCTTGGCGATTTGAAGGTGGGGCGTATCACTTGCGGTTTGTATTACCAGCCGGTAGTGATAACGACTATCCTTTGCCGGTTTATACCCAAAACCGGTAGTGATATATTCTTACGGTTTACTTTACAACGGTAGTGATATTTAACGTTCTTCTTGGTTCGTTATATTTAACGGCGGTGATATGTATTTTCACTTTGCAATTTTCGCGTAATATGACCTTATCACTTTATCGGTTCTGCGCGAGAGGCGATGATAAGCTATTATATATCAATCTTCACTGACCGGCGCCTTTCCCTGCTGAAGCGAAGAGAGAGCTCTTTGCTCGGTTGTATTTTTCTTAGGGAGGTCTTTAGAAATTTTGTGTTAGTATTTTTTCATATTTTTCATCGAGTCGACATCTTCTCGGCCAAAGCGAGAACAAAGAGGAGCTTTGTTTCTTTGAGGATATATTATCTTAGCGAGTTCTTTCTTTGAAAAATTGTATTAAAATTTTTCGAGGTTACTAACTTGATCTATGTTATATTTGTCGTAAAATTTTACTTTCTGAGTGCTATAGATGTTGATAATTGCTGATTATGCAGTGTGAACATTTTAGGTCGGTAGTGCTCAAATTAAGATCTAGCTAAATTATTGAATAAATTATAATTCATATCCATTTTAGTGATGTAGTGGATGTTTAAGTAATGAAAATTGCTAGATGGACAATTATGCATAATTGTAATTGTAATTAATTTAATTAATGAAAATTTGTTATATGGATTTTTAATAGTAAAAATTGCTAGATGAATTATAAATAGTGAGAATTGCTAGTTGAATATTTAAATAATGAAAAATGGTAGATGGATTTTGCAATAATGAAAGTTGGAACATAAATAATTATTTAGAAATATATCCTTATATTCAATTATATGCTTGTTTGTTGTAGATTAATTTAATTTAATAGCTAGCGCTACATAACAAAATGAAATGAAGAAATCTTCTAAATAATTAAAAATGCTAGATGGATATTTAAATAGTGAAAAAAGATTTGATGTATTTCAATATATAGGCAAAATTGCTAGATGTATTTGTAAAACTAATCATTTACAATTATATTGTTATTTGTAGTTATGTGCTTATAATGTGTTTATCATTTTAATTAATTAGCAATGCATGACTCTTGTAAAGAATAAATTATTTTGATATCGTTTGTTCATATCTTTGAAATGTAGTTTGATATAATTAGCGTAGATGGACCGAAGGTGGATGTCACGACCGGGACCGTCGCGGTCGAGTTCTTCAATGGTGTGACTTATTTTACGAATCTGGTTTGTGGCACACAAGTCGAGAAACTGGCGGACTATGTGTGTTGTCCATGCATTGATTGCAAAAATGAGAAGATGTTTTGTAACATAGAGTCGTCGTGCACACTTGCTTGAAGGGGTTTCAAAGTGGCTATACCTATTGGATGAGCACGGTGAAGATGATATTGTACATGAAGGGCAACACATTGATGAAGATGATATTGTACATGAAGGGCAACACATTGATGAAGATGGCGGAGACAACGATATGGCGGTGGAAGATCGTTCGTTGATACCCACGAAGATGATCTAGATCAAATCTTTGCGTGATGGGGAGGGGACTTCACGAGTGAAAGGGAGTTTCAAAAGTTCCAGTAGTATGGTAGAGGACTCTAGCGCCATTGTACTCGAGGCTGCAAGGAGGAGCCTGAAAGTGCATCTGTGCTTTCACTATTGTAGTTGAGCATAAGCAATGGTTGGTTCGATAAGAGCTTCTTGGTGTTATATCTCTTGGGGACTTGCTTCGAGAGGGTAGCGTGTTGCCTTCAACTCGTGCCAGGCCAAGCGGGTTATACGGCGTTGGAATTGAAAGTACAAAAAAACACGCATGTCAAGCGATTGCATATTGTATACATAATGAGTTTGCGAACATGGATACTGTATTGTTTGCAAAGCAAAAGCGGTATAAGAACAGCGGCAGCGATATCGAGAACGAAGATGTCGGGGTGAGGCGTAAGAAGAAGAGGTGTCCCCGTAAGGTTGTGTGGTATTTCCCTATAATCCCCCACCTAAAGTGATTGTTTGCGAACAAAAGGCATGCCCAATTGCTACGATGTCACGCCGAAGAAGCGTAAGAAGGATGGAATGCTCGGACACCTGCGATTACGTGCAATGGAGGAACATCGACAGAAAATATAAAAGCGCTTTGCATATGATGTGAGAATATAAGGTTGGGTTGAGTCTGATTGGATGAATCCTTTTGGCAACATGAGTAGTCGTCCTGACACTTGGCGGTGACTTTATGCATCTACAACCTTCCTCCTTGGCTTTGCATGAGGCGAAAATGCGTTATGGCGCCACTCTTCATCCAAGGGCCCGAACAACACGGCAATGATATCGATGTGTACCTCAAACCATTGGTTGAAGATCTTCTAATATTGTGGAGCGATGATGTACAGGTATGGGATGAGTATAAAAGAAAACTTTATCCTACGGGCATTATTGTTCATAACCATTAATGATTATCTTGCTCACAGCAACTGTCGGGCGAAGACAAAAGGCTTCAGCGGATCGTCCGATTACTGGATGATCTGACTAGCCGGTGGTGAAAAACTGCCGAAAAATGGCTTACATGCGGCATCGTGGGTTCCTCTGCAAGGATCACCCATACCGCAATAATAAGAGAGCTTTTGATGGGACAAAGGAGGCGCCTTAGCTCAGAAGAATCACTGCTGGGAAATAGATATTTGCGGCTGTAAAGGATCTTACAATTATTCACGGAAAGGGAGCGGTGATACATCTATTCGACTTCGGGATAAGGCTCCTTTGTGGAAAAGAAATCGATATTTTGGATCCTACCTTATTGGCGGCACCTAGAAGTTCGACCATAATCGGCGTCATGCACATAGAGAAGAGCGTGTGTGATAGCTTGCTTGGTATCTTCTTGGACATACACGGCAAAGCGAAAGATACACTTCAAGCAAGGATGGACCTCGAAGATATGGCGAGGAAGGAGGCGCATCACGAAGAAATGGATCTGAGCAAAAAGTACCTTCCATGACCTACTACACTTTGAGCAAGAAAGAAAAATTAAGCGTTTGCGAATGCTTACGCGGAATCAAAGTTCCGTCGGTTACTCTGCTAACATAAAGAGACTAGTCTCAATGAAAGACTTAAAGTTAATTGGTATGAAGTCTTACGATTGCTACGTGATGATGACATAGATGCTTCCAATTGCAATTAGGGGGTTACGCCATAGAAAGTCAAGAGACCCAATTATCAAGTTGTGTTCATTTTTCAATGCAATTTCACGAAGGCCATCGATCCATTAAAACTAGATAAGGCTGCGGAAGGCGTGGTCCACACTCATGCGGGCTTGAGATGTGTTTCCCTCCATCTTTTTGATATTATGGTCCATCTCATTGTTCACATTGTGAAAGAATCTGATTCTTGGTCCCATATTTCTACATCGGATGTACCCTTCGAGAGATTCATAGGGGTTATAAAGAAATATGTTAAATGTAAAATCGTAGGAAGGCTACATTGCCGATGGTGAGGCCCGAGGAGGTCATTGAGTTCTGCGTCGATTATATGGATCTCAAACCGATTGGTGTGTGCGTATCTCGGCATGAGGAAGGCTACAAGGAAAGGACACTAAGCGAGAAATCGATGCGTACTAGCAATCTACTGCATTTACATAAGCACATTTAGTAGTTTTGGGACAATCGGTTGTTTGTGGCCCGTATGTCGGCATGCACAAGACGTGCTATCCAAAACAAACCCGGGGAGGTCGAGAGGTTTGGCTTGCGAGAAACCTGAGATAATTTGGCGATTAGTTGCGTAGACACATGATCGTCTGAGGCAGTACTTTTCGATTGAAAGTGTTGGCTCGAGGACCGTCAACTACAATTCGGACATTCAAGGATCTGACATAAATGGTTTACATTTTATACAAGGCGCCAAGATAAAAAGAGCACCAATCAAAATAGCGATATCAGTATAGATGCCTATGGCGATAATGGAAATAGGCAAACCTACTCTGATTCATAGAAGATATTTGGGAGCTTGACTATGGACCTTTGAAGGTCCCTCTCTTTCGGTGCCAATGGGTCGGACTTTCCGTGGCGTGAATATCGACAAATGCGGTATCACTCTGATGGACCTCAAACTCGTCGGATCTGAGAGAAGAACCATTACGTACTTGCTAATTACATTACACAAATCTTCTTTATGGCGGCCGGCTAACAAGGGCGCCATGTGGTTATTCAAGGAAAAAGAAGGATTGTCGGAGTTGAGAATATTGTCGACGAGGAAGAGTACAACCAATTCGATGAGCTTCCCCTTTTGGAAGGGCGTTGACCTAAGTACCATGGAAGAGTGGCGAAGCTACGTACATACGCCTGATCATATGAAGGTCGAATCGTAGCTTAGTTGTAGTAATGAAATGTATGCTTTCTTTTGTATGAGCGACATGTTTATTTTCTCATATGTAACAATTCATGTAATATATGCAATAATGGAAATTGAGGTTATGCTTTTTGTGATCAAATTGAAAGTTTCACTTAATTGGTGGAGATTAGCATATCCTTTGCATTTGGATTTTTGTGATTTTAGTGCACTTGAATTTGTTTGAATTTGACAGCATTTGTTGTTCAATTTGCAAGCATTATTTGATTTTGAAATATTAAAACAATTAAAATAGTTAGCAATCTGATTTTATAATTTTAGAACCTAATAAAAATTTGGGAAATATTTAAATAAAATATTAGATGTCCTATAGTATGCCTCCAAAAATTTTAAGAGAATTTGGATCAAATTTAATAGAATTTGGCGAGGAGCTTATCACTTTTGGTTGTTCATGTAGCAAGCGGTGATATAGCCTATCCTTGCCGATTCTACATGTGGACCGGCGATGATATTAACTATCACTTGTCGGTTGTACATATGGACCGCGATAATATTCCACTATCACTTGCGGTTGTACATATGGTGGCGGTACTATTCTACTATCATTGCGGTTGGTTTATTGAGCGGCGGTGATATCTATCATGCGGTTGTTTTATTGAGCTGGCGGTGATAATCCACCTATAAATATCAAACACGCGCTCTCCTTTTAGTTACCTAACACTAGCCCGCGACCTCCTCTCACTTTTACAACCGTCGCCTCGGAGCTCCCGCCGCCCTTGCGCCTCGGACCACCGCCGTCGGCTCGCGTCGAGCTCCCTCCCCGCCACCTCGACTTTCGGGCGCGTCGCCTTGCTGCGCCTCGAGACCGCCCGCGTCGCCTCGACTTCGAGCCGGCCCGTCGCCTCCCACCATCGCCTTCACCTCCCTGCTGTCTCCCCCACCGTCGCCTCAACCTCCCACCGTCTCCCGCCGTCGCGTCGGCCTCCCCACCGTCTCCCCACCGTCGCCTCGACCTCCCCACCATCTCCCGCCGTCGCCTTAATGCTTTGCTTTTGCGATGTGTGAATGTGCATGTGCGAGATGTGAATGTGCAGATGTGAATGTGAATGTGATTGTGAGCGTGAATGTTTGAGATGTGCATGTGCGAGATGTGAATGTCGCGAGATGCTAAGGGGCGATCAATTACGTTTGGCTTGGGGACCTAACATGTGGGTATAGTGTTCAGTGAGGATTTGAGACTGCAATAGACAATTTGATTGCAATCATTCCATGTCAGGCGAGCATGTCACCTCATGGCTTCGCCTCTCAGTGTACCGGACGCTCTCCTGGCAGCCATGCTTCTTGAACTTGCAGGGGCTTATTTTTTTAAAATCATTTTAGTGTGGAATAAGAATGATTCATTATTTTTTATTAAGAAAATATATTCTTAAGAATATATGAATTTTTTCATATTATTTTTTCATTTCGAGATGTATATGTATCATGTGAATTTTTTCTAATGTATAAGTATCATTTTAAAGTTGCATGTGCACATGTTTGTAGCATGAGGTCACAACATCACTTGATTTCCTCTCAACTCTAGCAAAATTACCATCGTTTGAATTCACAAGTTTGATGTCATGTAGCAACCATAAATGAATGTAATATAATTAACCCAATAACATTTTTGATTGCTAGGAATGGCCTCGAATCAGGGAAAAATGCCAGAGGGAGTTCGGCGCTCGAATATAGACGAAGTAAGGAGCGGGTAGCCCAAGTGACTACAGAACCTCTGAGGATATTGATATGGAGCAACTTTGGCGCCACAACCATGGACCAAGCAGCGCCCTTGCCATGGACCAAGTAGCGCCACTAACATGGGCGAGGTAAAGTATTAGTGCGTTGTGATTCCCAAAATATTGTAGGGTCATCGACTAATAACAAGATCAATTGTAGGCTCAAGCGTCGATGAACAAAGGCGGCCGCGTGTAAGTGGTCGAGCAAGATGCCTAAGGGTGTTCACAATATAGTCCAGCTCTCATTGATCGGGGAACACCTATACCAGCGTCGGCGTTAAGCGCCATCTGAGACGACTGCGAATTACTTGCTAGGGATAACGTGCCCATCGACTATAGATCATGGACCCGGCCGCGAAGGTGATCGGTGGGTGGTTCCCGATGACTGAAGGACTTGCTATGGGGCAAGCTAAAAAGTATTCCAGTTCCCCAAAGAGTCGAGTTGGTTGCAAAAGCGTGCACTAAGTATCATGTGCACATCGTGGAAGAATTGGAAGGCGATCTGAATAAGAACTATGTGAAGAAGAATGTCACGCCAAATTTTAACATGTTTCCAAAGATAAGGGAATTTTGGAAGGACTTTGTATGCGTACAAAATTGCAAGAAGCCAGACGATGGTCGAGAAGAACAAGGCTAACGCGGATAAGAATATGTACCCTCTACAAGGGATAGGCGCGAACAAGAGCTAACCCTCGGGCGTCGCCTGCGATGGCGAGTTAGTGAACAATCAATCTTGGTTGCTTGGGAGGGGGCTTCATCTCGGAAGATGGCGGCTTGAGCCGGAGGCGATAGAGCCGGGAGGTGTCATGGAAAATATCGGATGCTCACATGGAGTCTTCCCAAGGGCTTTTCGGACCACGAAGGAGAATGATGGTATTTGTTGCCACTGGTAACAAGGAGCATCTGGGCGCTTTTAGGAGTTGGTTTGGTGCTATGGAAAGAAGGCTTCCCGGTGACGCATCGTTGTACAAGTGGCGAAAAGAATAAGAGAAGATGGCTGGACCGTCAAATACAACATCTTTGTGGCAAGAAGCGTTAGAGGAACGAAGCGGAGGCTGGATAAAGTTGTGGAGCAAGCGATCTGAAAGCTCTCAGCTCACGACCGCCACTCGATGACGACCCTTAGAACCTCGATCCACGGTGTTCGTAGGAGCATTGCTTGGCGTCCTGATGATTCCGGAGAGCATCGACTCCATTTTCGATGGATGACATCCGCAACCGACACCGTGCAAGCTGCATTTGTCCGCACATGGCATTACCATCAAGGTGGTTGATGGTAGGGCTTAACCATCTGACTCCTCGCGGATTCTGCTTGCCGCTCAATACGGCCAGGATTCACGGGGTCAAAGTAAACGATGTAGTCCGATAATATCGCCAAAATGGAGTAGAGATTCTTGGCGAGGACGGAAAAAAACTAACTTGGAGAAAACATGCATGGCTTCCTCGCGTGGCGCAAGAGCTTGATTATGTTTGGCTCGGATGATGAGGCTGACAACGACGATGATGATGATGAGCCGCACTCTCCACACGCAGACCTGTCGCCTAGGAAAAGTGCAACTCCTCCGCCGACACTAGTTAGGAAAAGTCCAACTCCTCCGTCGGCACCATCCAGAAAAAGTCCAACTCCTCGCGGCACATAAGAAGAATCGAACATCGGCACCATCTCGGAAGTCCGCGTCGTCTTGTACCAAATCTGGGTCTTCGTGAAGTCGACGACCTCGGAAGAAATTCTTTGGCGAGATAGTGAAGAAGAACGAAAAAAAGGAAATAAAGGCCGGCGTAACATCTCACTTCAAAAGGCGCCATCACAGAGAAGACTAAAGTCGATGCTAATCTGTGAAGTTTTTCTTGAGTATGGCAAAAGCCAAAGAGGCAGGCGGGCTTGAACCTTGAAAATGTGGGACTCTGGCGCATCTCGAAAGCAATACTTGAAGGCGGCTAGTCTTTGGCGTTGATGTCCATAGCTCAAAAGATCTTTGCTGAACAACCGTAATCACGAGCTAGGTCTAAGCTAGAAGTTCTTTTTGGGGCAACAGCTGGCTGCCCCAAAAGATTTAGAGAACCTAACAACACAATTGCGGCGCGTCCATCAGTATTACATGCAGCAGTGCGAAAATGGTATGTGGTCATTCCCAGTGAAATACAAAGATTCGGATTTTCACAATGGGAATAACATGTTCTGGGTAGAGTTCAGCGAATTGTATATGTTGTACTGGCAAGATGCTCTGGACGCGACAATGCTCAGACTGTGGATTTTGTAAGTCTCTATTTATATTATTGTATATTCTTGTACCGTTCAACTATATGTCTAACTTCTTTTTTATATATGTAGAATGGAGATACAGATATGTAGAGGAAATGACAATGACAATTTAGGATTTCTCGATCCGGGGCTTGTCAACGAGACAATCATCCGTGATAAGCCACAGTTTGTTGAAGACTATTTATTTAATACTTTCTTGAAGCTGCAAAACAAAACCTCCGTACTTTTACCCTATAACTTTCAGTACGTATTACCCTACTTCTAATATTGTTTTACTATTTTTGCATGACACGGTGTAGGACTAATAGGCTATGTTAACATATATGCTAGCAGGATTTTTGTCTTGGACTCGCTGAGAAAAGAACTTAAGATGTATCAAAATTTTTGGGACATGATGAACAGGTAAAATCGATCGTTGTGTTATTGCTCTAGTAATATTTCATTCTATTGTATTTAAGGTTAATTACTATTTAAAATCATTCTGCAGTATTGCAAGAAAGGTGGTCGGCATCGTCCCTTGGGAAAAATTTACGAATAATAACAGACTTTCCATGCATGAGACATGACTAGGAAATAGTTTATGTGCATACTACGTATGTACAAATATACATGCAATTGCCACGCAGAGTGTAAATATATACTTGAAGCCATGGTATATAATTACACATTCATGCCTACTTTTCTTTCATTTAACATCTATCACCATTAATTAAATTTCTCTTTTCTTCAATACTTGACGCTCCAAGATGAGAACCACTAAATTCTTGCTAACAAAAGTTTTAGCAATTCAAGAAGATCATTGGATTCATTCACGATGAGATCATCAATCAAGCGGCGAGTTCCACGATGACATCCTCGATCCAAAGTGAACGAGATGTACTCACACTACATTTGTAAACAGACTATTGTAAAAACTAAATATTGTGATGCTTTAATATATTTTAATTATGATCTAACAACGCTTTATACACTATATATTTGAAGGCAACATATCATGTGCACACAGGCCTTCCCGTGTACACATCGTGCACACCAACTAATAAAAGTCACGAAAACTCTGAAAAAATTTGTAGATGTACTTCATAGATTACTCTACCTATGTATAAAATTGTAGATTCAAATTCAATAGAATTTTCTCTTTTTTTGTAAGTCCTGATATGTATTGAATTTGAACCTATAATTTTATATATATGTAGAGTAATCTATGAAGTACATCTACAAATTTTTGAGAATTCGGTTGTCACTTGCCCGTTCGTCCGAGGCAAGCGATGATATACTGAATCCTTGTCGGTTCTTTGTATAAGCGGCGAGATATACATATATCCTTGCCCGATTCTAGTGTGAACCGGCGAGATAATCGAGTATCCTTGGGTTCTAGTATAAACGGCGAGAGATAGTCGAGTATCACTTGCCGGTTGTACAATGAACCGGCGATTATATCTATTATCCTTTGTCGGTTCTGAGCGGCGATGATAACCCCAATATCCTTGCCGACCAATCATCGCGGCTCCCATAATCGGTAGTAATGGCGTGGACAAGCCGGCAGTGATGACCTATTTTGTAGTAGTGCTGGTACATAGAGAGAACTACTCAAGTACACATGCAAGCCGTGAAACAGATCCTCAGGTATGTGCAGGGGACAACTGACTTCGGTTTGATGTATTCTAGAGGAGGAGATGCAAAGAAGATTGAAGGCTACGATGATAACAACTTGGCCGGAGATGTGGATAATAGTAAAAGATCAAACAATATGAGGTTCTATTTCAAAGATAACATGGTCACTTGTGCATCCTAAAAACAAAAGTGTCACCATGTCATAACGTGAATCTGAGTTGATTGCTAGCACCGCAGTAGCATGTCAAGACATATGGTTGAGAAGCGTGCTAAGTGCGGCAACTAGAAAAGCCCTAAGTCCAGTCGTCTTATGTGTTGACAACAAATCAGTAATCACATTGATGAAAAATCCAGTGTTTCATAGGAGAAGCAAGCTCTTTGATATCCATTTTCACTTTACCAGAGAGTGCGTAGAGAATGGACTGACTATTGCGAGGCACATGTGCACAGGAGAGCAGCATGTGGATATCCTCGTGAAAGCACTTACTCGAGTTAAGCTCGAAGAGATGCATGATCTGCTGGACGTCCGAGATCTCACGCAGCCAAATCTAGGTTAGTCCGAGTCCAACTTTAGGTTTGTTTGTTTTTATTAGTCAGCCTTTCTGTTTGACTAAACTGAATCGTTCAGGCCATAGCCTATGCGGTTTGGGCTTTAGCTGGGATCGGGTAATAGTAGTTGGGCCGGCCCACATGGGCTGAACAATGCCTATATTCTCTGGAATTTTTTTTTTATTAATAATTTTTAATCATTTTTTCAAAACTAATCGCCCAAGACCTGAAAAATAGCGAGAAATACCCTCCGTCGCCCCTAGCGAGCGATCTTCTTTCGAGCGACAGGAGGGCCGACTAACGACAAACTCGAAACCCTAATCGGCGTAAAAAAAAAAAAAAAAGGAAAATGTATTAAGCCTGGCGTACAATCGATACTATAGTTTATTTTTTGGCGATTTTTTTGCAAGTGTTTGTACAATAATTGTTGCATTGAACCGGAAAAATTAGGAAAAAAAACTTGTTGTCATGTAATGAGCCGGAAAAATTATTTTAGTCCGTTAGTGTAATCGCACTTAGGTTTTGATAGCCTCGTGAGGGTCCGTCGAATATGGCGAAAAAATAGGGGAAAAAGCAGGTGACCTCACATAGCGTAAATCTGGGCGAGACAATGGACGTTAAAAATCGAAAAAAGGCACTTTCGCGAACGAAACCACTGAAATCGTGGCCACTTAGGGTTTCGTAGCCCATGAACAAAGCGGACACGGTCCAAAAAGCGGAAAAATCAAGGGCGACCTCATAGCGCTGGCTACCACTTACGTCTGGCGAGATGGCGGGGCGTTGCCCGCTTTTTGTTGCGAAAATCATAAAAGGCCTCGCGACCACGAAACCACGGAAATCGTGGCCCTTAGCGGTTTTAGTGGCCTTGTGAATAAGCGGACATGGTAAAAAAATCTGAAAAAAATCAAGGGCGACCACTCAATGCAGGCTACCACTTACGTATGGTGAGATGGCGGACGTTGCCCGCCATTTTGTTCTTGAAAATCGGAAAAGGCACTCATGACCACGAAACCATGAAAACTTTTACGAGGTCAGAAAATTTTGAAACTTTTATGGAGGTTCTTGATAAATCAGTGATATTACCATAAAAATTTCAATTGATTTTAATATATGAGGAATTTTTAAAATTCAAACAATACATATATAAGGGCACATACAAAGTTCAGATGATAAAATAAGCAATAGATTAGATTATATTATATTACATGGCATTACAACATTGGCGAGGTTAATAAGGAAAGCCTTTGTTAAATCAGAGTGGAACAAATGATCGTTCAGCCTATCTGGAGTGCTGACGAGAATGATGTAAGATATTTTCGCATATTACGACTGCGTTCTAATATTGCGGCTGTCCTCGGACACCGCTCAATCCCTACTATGAAAGAACTCCATGGGGTTCATGGTGCTCCATTTATCGCCCATTGGGTGGCCTATGCGTGCGTCTCGGGTGTATAAGACTTAAATTTTGGTTGTTTTTATGTGGATTTACGCCTCCCATATGGGCATGTCATCCGATTCGGCGTCCCCTATGTTAATACCACGGGTTCGGATGGTCCGCAAGAACGTCGAGGATTGTTGCATGGTGCGGACCTCGGCCGGCCTTCCTTGTCCTTCTTCTTCTTCGAGAGGAGGAACCATCCGCACCTCTCTTTGTGTTGGCGTTGGCGGAGACATCTTGCGGGCCGCTGCTCTGTTTCGCTCGCACTCCACTATATGGTGCAGAGGTGTGTGTTGGGCTTATGCTTGGACAGCCGAAGCGTGCCTGCGATCAATGCGATATGCCCGCTTTGGTGGTTGCATAACACCGTCAACGTACTAAAGTGCGGCTTTTACGGGCGGTAGTGGCACCACGGAGGGTTGCTCCCCGCTTATCCCATGCAGGTTGCACGAGATGTGGGTGGTGCGTCTCGGGTCCACCGGTTGAAATACCAAGACTTCATCCTCGGCCAAGGGGCACCGGTAGAATCTTCGGTCGCTAGATCACAGTGGCGGTATCAACCACTCGCCTCCGAGCCATGTTATAGCGTCGGGCTTTGGTGTCCCTAGAGAGGTTCCTCCTCTAACTTGTTGATGTTCAAAGTATCCTCTTGAAGTCTGTGTGCGATGAGCTGGTTTAGAACTACTACTTTGTGAGTTTAGCATGAGTATGTCGCATGAAACTCACCGTCGGTTGGCCCCTTGCACACCGGCCCTAAGCTCGTCGATCTAGAAAAGGACATATCTGGCGGCCTCTCCCACCGGGTGAAGTTCTCGAACAAGCGGGGTAGTTGTCGTGGCGATTGTTGAAAATTAAGTAGTCGCGTCGTTCGGCCCATCGATCCATTGGAAGAAGCAACACCGGTCCTTGTGCTAAGAAAAGAAAAAAGCGAAGCATGAGATGGTAGTGTTACCATGTATTGTGTGGACACAGTAGGTTTACCTTGTAGGTGCGAACTACTTGATGAGTAAGCGGGCGTCGTGTCTCCATGGGTAGATTGCATCATCTTGGCGGTGAGTTCAGATCACATTTCGGTCCGGGCAACTCCGGAGGCAAGGCGTCGACGCAACTCTCATCCGGATATTCGGGCTGGATGACTTCGCTTCTTTGAAGGCGACTCAGAGAAACGACATTGTTCTCTCTCCTTCCCTTCTCTCTTGTTCTTTCTTGTTCTCTCGCTTTGCGTATCTTGAGGCGTCTTGAGCGAAGATTATAAAGGTAGATATCGCTGGGTATGGGGCAATCGCCCCATTTCGAAGCGATATTTACCTTCGAGCGATGTGCCTCGACATATCGAGGCTATCGCCCCATTTCAGTATTAAATTACCTTGAGCGGTGTGCTCCGACATATCGGGGCTATCGCCCCATTTGAGCGAAATTTACCTAGGGCGGTGTGCCTCGACATATCAGGGCTATCGCCCCATTTCAGGGCGAAATTTACCTTCGGGTAGTGTGCCTCCTTACATTTTCACAGCAGGCTATTTGTTCATCGTTCATTAATAGCCAATTATTTATTGTCGAGCTATGCGACGTTGTTCTCAAACGCGAAGTTGCGAAAATCGGAAAAAATAAAATTTGAACGACATGGCTAAGAAATCATATCTACTACTTAGATAGTTAGACAACATGGTGCTGAAGATAAATACATTACAAAAGTACAACTGTACAACAAGTCGATCCACGGCGGCGCCTCTGATCTGCTTTCGGTGTAGTGCGTGAGTGGCGGCGGCGGACGGGCGACCCTCTAGCCCGGCCTGCTCACGAGGGTAGCGTAGTATGTCGGCGGCTCGGGTGTACAACTGCGGTGGTGGCCCGTGCTCCTCGGTGGACATGAAGCGCTCCGCGTCGAAACTCATCCTCGTCAATGTCGTGCGTACCTCGAGTAGTCGGCGGCACCGTCGCGGACTGCGCGTCACCCCACCTCGACACCTTCGCGGTACTGCGAGAGCGAAGCGGCCCGCGTCACCCCACCTCGACACCGCTGGTGCTGCGAGAGATTTAAGATCGGCGGCGTCACCCCACCGTACATCGCTGCTCGTGGAGGACACGAGGGCACGTCTTGGGTGACGTCGGGCGGTGTGGGCGACTTCATTGGGCGAGGTGTGGCACGCCTCCACTAGGCGGGGGTGCCTTTGGTGGCGGGCACCACGTCTCCGCCCGGCGGTGGTAGGCGGCACATCCGCCCCCATCGTGGCGCCGCCACCGACTAATGTTTCGCCGCTGAGCGGGGTGAGCACGACGTCGCGTCGAGGCCCGCCAACACGGACTCGAACTCCCGTACATCTGCCCCGCAAGACGTGCTCGCAAGTAATGCGACTTGATATAAGTTAATTTACATAAAAACATCGTGTAGGGTTTTGGGGTGACCCTTACCGCGTTCTCCTCTGGGACATCAGGAAGGGTACGTCTTGACCGATCTTTGAGCTGGGACATACTCTGTGGTGTGTACCCAACCCTAAAATGAAGCCGCAGCGAACCGATCCATGTAATCGTCAGACGGCCGGTCTCGTCCACCTGTCCTCGCCTTTGGTCCCATCGTGATCGCCCACAGGTATCATCGCGCAAGAAAGCGGAGTGCCTAGTGGATGCCCCGACCGGGTCATCCCGCAAAGCAAAACGGCAATTTACATACAACATTCATTCATTTGGAATGGTAAGTATTGTGCTCAGGGACACTTACTTGTGCGCGGCACGAGAGAAAGGTGAGTAGTCTGCGGGGAAAGTCCGGAAGAGGCCGAATCGCACCTGACTGCGGCGGCGAGTACTACTCGACGCCGCAGTCAAAGAGGAAGACCTTACGGGTGAGCAGGCGATGGTCACGCCCGGCAATGCTCGGACAGCCCGTGAGGTGCTTTCGGACTGGGCGCCGCCCATATATGCCAGACGGTGTCCACCGCGTCCTCGGCGTGCGATCTGTCAAACTCCCGAGCGAACTCGGGTACAACTTCTTGGTCTGCTGGTGGGCGTACACCATTGCGGAACAAAAAGTAGTCGCCTTATTAAAGTGTCCAAATTAGGGGTTGGATACAAGGGGCATACTGCTGCCGTGAACCCAAAGAGAGGCCCATAGTGGGCGGTCGATCTGGGGAGGCCGTGGTCTGAATCTGTGAGTACTGTTGGGTCAACCTCGGGCCTACAAGGAGAAGTGCTCCCGGGACCACAAATGCGATGAGTAGAACGCAGACCGAGTCAACGGCGCTGTTTGGTTACCTTGGAGAGCAGCCTCGACCTCAGACCCACCATCGCGTGCCTAAGCAGAGCCCCCCGACCACTGCACCATCTCGTAGCCACAACAGCAAAGTTAGACATGTCTGTCAGAAGAGATTTTAACGAAATGTGTTACGGTTCGCCGGTGTGTCGGCGATAAACCGGGCGAACTTCGATCAGTGCCGGTCCACCGTGTCCCCTTGCGGCGAGGGCGAGGCAGTACCAACCGAACAGACTAGCGTGCGCCTCGGTGGCGTGCGAGTCATCTCGTCGGCCTCGGGTGGAGAAACTCACGGCTGCGGCATTCGATGCAGTATTGTCGCCAGATTCGATGCATATCCGTTAAGTTGCAATGAGCGAGGTACTAACAAGTGAACCGGAGCAACCATATACGACTCCGTGCTTCTCATCTGTCTTGTGACGGCACGACGGGTTTGGCTGCGGGTGTCGGTCCACTGGGCGGCGCGCTCAATCTACACACCTGTCGAGGCGGCGTGCGCGGCACAATGCCGCAGGACCCTGCCCGAGGGAGGCCGAGGAGGTACGACACGTCTGCAGCGTGGGAGCCATCTCTCGCACGCGGGTGGAACGTGTGTCTCCGGTCTCCACCGGTCCACGAGCGGTCAGCGAGGACCGGTCAGACGAGAACCGTGTGACGTCGGGGCCTCCACGCCGCGTCTGCTCCACCATCCGTGAAGCGAAGTAAGCCGCGACTTCGTAACTCCGCGTAGTGTGTAGCGTCGTTAAAATTACATTAGCGGTAAGTAAAGAGTGCAAAAGCTTCGTGACTTCTTCAGGAACCCAGTGTGGTCGATCCGAAGAAACTCATTCGGCACCCGAGACCGCAGTGTCCCCAGCCGTCGGCCCTCAACTGCGGACAACCTAGACCGGTGGGTCAAGTCCACCTCCTGGTCTAGCAGCCCGGGAGTAGCGTCAGCAGCACGCCCAACTCTCGCCATCGTCGCCTACACCTGCGTGGTTACAAAGCAAATTCATGGTTAGAAAGCAAATTCATGGTACACGTTGCAACTACAAAAAAGTAAATAAAAAGTAATGCAATGTTCCATATTCAAATATTACATTAACGGGATAACAAATAAATGGTACATACACTCGAAAATACATTGACGGGACAACAATTAAGCGGGTACATAGAATCGAACATACATTGACGGGGACAACAATTAACTGGTACATGGAATCGAAAGTACATTGACGGGGACAACAATTAACTGGTACATAGAATCGAAAAATACATTGACGGAGACAACAATTAACTGGTACATAGAATCGAAAATACATTGACGGAGACAACAAATAACTGGTACATAGAATTGCATTATCCACAATTACGACGCGCCTCAGACTCGTCCATATCGTTCCTAATACGCCGTGTCCTTCGACGCCCGACCTTCTGCTTCAACATTCGGATGTCCGGTACCCATCGATGCCCTGGAGGGGGGGCTGCCGTGAACGATCCATCGACCCGGTACCCGTACACCTCGTTATGCCACGTGTTGAGAACACTCTGCTTGTAGTAGTAGTGGGAGATGTACGGACGACATGACTGGTGTGTCTCGCCTGCTGCGGCAATCACGTCGCAAACGGCAAGTCAGCAGCGTGGCTTGGCGAGAGCACTCGCGATCGATGCTTCGAATGCGCCGCAGATGGGAAGTCCTCTCTGGTGGGCACCTCTTGACCCGGTCACCGCGGTGCCGTGGTACCTCCGTTCCACGCCACTCTCCGGTGTCAAGCGATGTGTCTGCCTTCCGTGTCTTGTTTGCTATGTACGTAGAGACAACCGTCGAAAGTCTGACAGCGATTGTCCGACATACATGCAACGGAGGCCTTGTACCGCTCAACGAAATATCTTTGGGTGCCTAGCAACACACCTCAACAATGCCCACCAACAGGAGGCATCTCACGCCTTTCATTACCCGGTTGTAAATCTCCGCCAAAGTTGGTTGTCATTATTCCATAGCGGAACCGCCCTCGTCATCTTGTAATGGACCATTTCTCCAACGGCTAAATGTCGTATCCACTCTGTGAAACTCTTTATGCTTGCCCCGCCCTCGCCGGATGTTTGGTCGTCGGTCGGAGCGCACACAAAGGTCAGTAAGTCATCTCCTTGCTCGTGGTACACCATAGGGTTCCTTGATCGAACTAAGCGCCATCCCTTGATTCAAGATGATTGCTTCTTGGTTAGTTCATCCAACGTCCTCCACAAATGACTTCGAACTTCCTCCGCCGTTCTGTTTGCCTGTACCGCTGAACATGTTCATAAGTTCCTTGTTCCTGAATCGACGGAAAAAATTGGCACCCATGTGCCTCATGCACCACCTCGCTCTTGGTTCAGCCACTTTGTCGCTTCCCACGACGCCGGACCCTTGTTGCATATCCACGATCGTCTCAAAGAACTCCCGCATGTCGGTCATGGATGACACATACATCGGGCGGTCTTGCACAACCGCCATCTTGACTCTTTCAAGAAACCGATTACCGGCTCTCCGTGTTTTCTCCACGAAGGCAATCGCGACCGTAGAACACGGTTGTTGGCGCCCACCGCGATTGCGCTTAGAATCGCCCTTGTATTTCCGGAGGAATGTGCCGCCCATGCAAATGACCGGCGACAAAGGTTTCGGAAGGCATTAATGCATGCGCCGAGGGCTAAGAAGGCCCGCCAGAAGACCCACTTACCCAAAGACGCACCATCCGCGGAAACTCCGCCAAGGTCGATGACCGCATCGGATTCCTACTTGATATTGCCCCGAGCAAGTGTGGAATATTCTCGTAAGAAGCCTCGTATGTCCCGAACCGTATTTGTAAAGCTTGTTCTTTTGCTCTCCATGCCTTCCGTAGCTAATCTTGTATCAAACCTCTCTCCACGGCTCGATAATGGATCGAGGTCGAAAAGCGGATTGTCGGCTAATCGACCATAAACACATTTGCCACCCAAGTGGACGACAGATTATGGTGTTCTTGCTCCGCTTCCTCCAGCTATGCGCTTATGTTCGCCACTATGGAACATTTCCAGAGTCCCTCCACTTCCCTTGTATGCATGCACCGCCATGGGCACGATCAACCACGACTTCACGTCGTAGTCTTTTTTGCTGCACTTCACTACTTCTGAATTGGCGCCAAGAGACATTGACCAAGACTTCACCGCATCCATCACGGCCTCCTTGTCTTTATATATGGCCCCTCACGCGACCTCGCTCTCATGATACTCCCATGCATCTCTGCTCCTTCATTCATTGTTAGGTCTTCAAATTATATTTAGTCCACGCACCGGGACAGCACCTCAGAGTATTGTCCTCCTCGTCCAAGCGCTCACCATCGTGGACTTCCTCATCCGCACGGTCCTCCTCCTCCATCAACTCAACTATGTGCTCCACCTCCTCCCTCGTCGGCCACCCCAGGCCTCCACTACCGCTCCTCGCCTCGATCCTGCCGCCACCGCCAACCTCGCCACCACCTTCATCATCGCGTTGTTGCATATCCAGTATTCCTCCGTAATATTTACTCCGACATCACGCACTCAAACATCGATGGAGGTACCGTACCAATCTACCAAAGAACATGAGCGCCAACCCGCTCTACAACAGATCCAACATAGCTCCTCCATGCCGAGGTCGCGTTAATAGGAATCGACTCTCCATAAAAAGTCTCAAGACGCTTTACTATCGCTTCTAACCCGCAATAACACTCGGGCATCCAAACCAACATCCAAATATAAACTCCATCAAACCCTCAGATGTCCTATCTCTCGCCTAGATATGCCCTCAGTATGATCGCTTAAAATCCCGACAAATCGACTCCATTCGCCCCCGTGTATATCTCCCCATCTCCATAGAATATCTGAAAATACAATGTCTCCGATATATTGCCTACAACGCCAAACCGAACAAACCATCATTTCTCCACCTAACCGCTATATAAATGTCACAATATATTATCGTCAAATTTTACCCTATCGATTTGTAATTACCGCTATGTTTTTTAAATATACTAATTTTAACGTAACACTGCCATTGACTATAAATAAGTAATTCGACACCTATATTACATACCAAATACTAAATATTAAATCTCTAAAATATTAAATACTGCAAATACTAAATATTAAATCTCTCAAATATTAAATACCGCAAATACTAAATATTAAATCTCTCAAATATTAAATAATCGTAAATACTAAATATTAAATCTCTAAAATATTACATACCTAAATACTAAATATTAAATCTCTAAAATATTAAATACATAAATACTAAATATTAAATCTCTCAAATATTACATACCTTAAATACTAAATATTAAATCTCTAAAATATTAAATACATCAGTAATACTAAATATTAAATCTCTAAAATGTTACATACCTAAATACTAAATATTAAATCTCTAAATACTACATTTCTACATTTCAAAAATTATACAATACTAACATTTCAAAAATATGAGTACAAAATATTCAACTTACCTTCAAAAACGATTTGATATTTTTTTTCCTTTTTTCTTCCTCCTTTTTTCCCTCCCTTTTTTTTCCTCTCTTCCTTTCCTCTTTCTTTCTTCTCGAAAGAAGCCTCGGCCGACAAGCGCAATGAATACTGCTGCTCATGGGCGTTTTAAATGAACTGTCGCTTCCAGGCGATCGCCTCGCCTCGAGACGACTCGCCCAGCTTGTCACAGGTCCCTGCCTGCTGACGCCCATGAAAGCAGCCTAACGTTCGCCCTGTCGCGCTCAGAGTAGGGCGATCAAGGGGGGCGACAAGGGTATTTTTGAAAATTTTTCCCGCGGGCGACTACTTCTGAAAATATGTTTTAAAAAAATATTAAATAAAAAAAATTCATATTCTCTGTACCTATATTCCTTTTCGTTTTGCCAATACATATTAAAACTTTCTGAGGAAAAAATAAAAATGGAAATGGAGTTCAGTCCCTAAAGAAAAGATCTCTACAAAATAAGTTTCACTACCCTATCTTGCGTGAGGTCAAATCGCAGCACAGTGCAGATTGATCGATACATGGGGATGATTTGGCAATTTTGGAGACGAGCCAAAGGAAGAACATGCGGTGAAAGTAGAGCTTAATTCCTTCCATTCGATACCATTCTCAGTCTCAAGCGTTCGCTTTTGAGCCCCTCTCACTCACCTGACAGCTGGGTCCCAAAGACTATGAACCAGGCTCACAAACCAATTCATATTGATGGCACCCCACACAACAGCCTCTCCGTGTATGCAATTCTCTAGGGTCATTGTTAGCTTCTCGTGCTTTGATTTTTTTTAACGAACTAGCAGGAGCACCGCTATCTTTCATTTAAATAGAATAAAAAAGTTATTTACAAGATGAAAGATCATGTGAAGATCTATTCAGGTTTGTGATGAGTTATTGATAATGTTTGAATATGTGGTGTTCAAGTTTGAGTTTGATTTGAACTCTATTTTGAATTTGGATTAATTTGAGGGCTGTTAGGCCAACGATGACACTAACGGCCTTATAAGAGCGGTAGTGCCAGCCTGTCGGAGCTACCGATCGTAGGAGTGGTAGTTCTTTTACAGAGAAGTGTTTTTCTCTGGGGTTAGACAAGGACAACAATACCAGCCATCTGGGAGCGGTAGTACTGGAGGTCTGGTATTACCGGTCTCCAGTGACGGTAATTATTTCCTAGAGAGGGTCTCTGCGGAATTTTTAGGGCGAACAGCACTACCGGCTACCTAGGAGCAGTAATACTAGTGGTGCGGTACTACTGGCCCCAAGTGGTGATAGTACTGAATTTTCAACATGTTGAGATCAATGTTATGCATTGTGTTGATTCAAGTGCATATTATTGTGAATAGTGCTATGTGATGTGTTTCTTATCTATGTTGGTTGCAGGACTCAAGACTAGATCATGATGAGGCGAAAGTGAGACTGGGACTAGACTAGGAGAGTTGAGGTCCAGAATGGTCAAGAGACGTCGGAAGATGATCGAGGCCAGGAAGTGGCTGCAAGCCAAGAAGACAAGAAGTCGAAGTGTGAAGCACTGGTGATGGACATGATGGGCAAAGACATAGACCAGAACTAGGCTGAGGAAGGAGTTGATGTCCAGAACGATCAAGAAAACCAATGACGCCATGATGAAGAGGAAAAGGATATGTAGAGCGTCAAGTGACTTGAGTTTGCTTGCAAGTGAGAACGGTTTGGGAGAGTCCAGATGCGCAAGTGGCTTAGCGGCAAGTCCTTAGGGCAATGTAGAAAGCACGAAGTATAGTGATGCTTTGAGAAGAAGGAAGATAGGTCATTGGGGCAAATTGGTTATTTGTCCAATACTGATGGTCGATGCGGTTTGAAAAACCACGGCGGTGGCCCAAGTGATTTAGGTCATGCCAAAGTGGAGTTGGACGCAAATTCGAGCTCGCGGAGCAGATTTGGCATGAATGGAATAGCCACTTTGAGAAGCATGCTTGCGTGAGTTGACAACCTATTAAGAGTGTTAGGTTTTAGGTTAGCCGATGTAAATATAAATGATATCCACATGTGTGTCTAGATTTAGGATTGGGGTTGCCTGCACTATATAAGGAGATATAAGGGGAGGACTAGCCTCGAGCCCTTTGAGTGAACTTGAGAGTAGATTAGGGTTTCTACAAGATTTTCGATTTCTTGTGTATGTGAGTGCTCTTTGAGAACTTTGCTCTCAGGTGAGAAGCTTTGTAATCAACCATCTTTCTCTAAAATAAAGTTCAAAATTCATGCTCAAATTTTTGCCGATCAAAAAATACAACGACTTTCGTTTTTGAAGTTATGTTGATGTCGGTGTTTCGTACAATCGGCAAGTAAATTTGTAAGTATAGGGGCTATAGCGCTGCCTCTTCTTCAATGGTTAGACGAAGGAGTCCTGATGTATAACTGTTCGGGCCAATATCCCTACGCCCGCCATTCGTGGTGGTGGTTTTATTACTCGTGCAAAGTGGACTACAAGGGATTACAAGCAAGGGCTAAGGATTGGCCCTTAGCACTCGTCCCCAGTTAGGGAGCTCGGAGTGTTCGCTTGTGTCTTTGACTTGCCGGAGATCGACATCTGAATGCGGTTTAATGCGAGGTGCCTATGTGAGTTAAGTGCGAATGCCAAATGCCAATGCGAAGGCGTAATGAGAATGCCCTTCCTCGAGGGCCCCGCCTCCCTTATATAGGCGAGGGGCAAGTTACACAGAGTTTGGAGAAAAAAGGTAGGGTATGTTACGCCGGAGTCCTGGCCGATCCCGTGACTGCCGATTGACGGTCTCGCCATCCCACGCTGGGTTGGTAGACACGAAAGGAGTGTTCCCGATCGACCACTGATCGCACAAGACGGCACTTCCCTTCTACCGCTAAGCACTACTTTGAAATCAGATACCGGGCGAGGTCAGTAGTGCTTGGGTCGAGAGGGTTACCGCTAGGGGGAACCAATAGCCACCGGTCACCGACCCTGCAGAGTGTAGGAACTTAAGTATAAATCGCCCATCCGTGACTTATGCTGAAAGGAGTGTTCCCGACCAACTACGGATCACACCAAGACTGCACTTCCTTCTCCCAAGCACTACTTCACAACTGCGCATTGGGCGAGGGCAGAGCACTTGGGTTCAGAGGGTTACCGCTAGGGGGAACCAAGTAGCTATTTGGGTCACCGACCCGTGTAAGTGTGTGAACCTGTAGCCCCCGAGCGGTGCGTGGGGTCCGAGCTGTGGTCGCCACGCAGCGATTGAACTCGGAGGGAAAGAGGATTCGCACGGAAACGAGGAAAAAGTTTTAGGGGTAGAATCGCCTTAACTTTTTGTTCCACGTATTGGAGACGACGTGGCTGCTGGGCCCCCCGCTCAGCCCTTCGCCGGGGCGGTTGAGCTAATGGGCCTTCGCCACTCGGGCGGCCACGGCCGGCCCCGCCTTCCTTCTTATGTCGGTGCGCGGTCGTTCGGCCAGAGCCGAAACCAAGAGTCGCTACTGCTTGGTTCAAGCGATGTCCTTCCGCCTCTATCGCCCCATTGCATTTTAATGCGCTATGTGATTTTAATGCGAGTGGCAGGAGGAGAGGGCACGCCTCGCGGGCGGGCGAGGAGTTAATGCGTTGCGGCGGGCGCTTGGTCTGACCAGCGGCGCCCGCTGGACATAGCAGTTCAAAGACGGTCCGGACGACTATGGATCGCCCGCATGGGCACTTCTTCTTCGCAGCACTACTGCAACCATAGCCGCCGGGCGAGGCCGAGCACTTGGGTCAAGTGGGTTATCGCCGCGAGGGGTCCGATGGTCAGTTGGGGCGCCGACTTAAGCATGTAAGCAAATGGTTCTCGAGTCGCTTGTGAGGACCAGGATGTGGTCGACACGCAAAGACTTCGAGCCCTGGGATTTGATGGAAACGCGAGGATAAGGACAAAATTTAGAATAGAATCTCCTTAACTTCTCAATATTCTAGGCGTTGATACAATGTTGCCATCGCCTTCGAAGTCGAAGGTGCCGGCCTGAGGACCTCCACGACGGTGAATGGCCCTTCCCAGAAGGGGACAACTTGTGCCTACCAACGTTGATCGAACTCAAGCGCAGACTGTGTTGCCGACGTCAAGGACCGACCCTAACCCGACAACTTTGGTAGTGCCGCAGCGCTTGTCGGTACTTCTGGTCGATCGAGAACGGCCACATCGCACGCCTTATCGAGTTGGTCGAGGGCGCCTTGTTGCGCCGTCGCCCCTCGAGCCTCGCTCGAAGGCTTGTAGTCTTAGGGCGCCAGATTCCGTGTCGGTTAAGGTGATTCGCCGTGACCAACACCAAGAAAAAGGTGTAAACTCGGTCGATCGGCCGGTTGTTTCAGAGGCTCCAGAGAACGGAGGGCAGCTCGCCGCCATCGCCCGCCAATTTCTTCACGGGTCAAGATTCGCAGCAAAGCCCTTGGAGGATCATGCCGCTTGTCCGCCGACCTAGTCGTTGGTCCGCGGATGGGCCACGGCGGGCCCAATGACGCGGATGTTGAAGTCGCCGCAGAACTCGAGGAATTTTTCCCGTGAACCGCGTTAAGCTATCGGTGATGATTGAGTTCGACTCCAAATCGGTAAACGATAAACGCGAAGAAGTTCGCCACCTGCATCGAGGTGATGGTGGCGACCGGCTTGGCTTCTATCCACTTGGTGAATTTGTCCACCGCGACAAGAAGGTGAGTGAAGCCCCCGGGCTCCTTTTTGAAGGGCTCGACCAGATCGAGTCCCCAAATGGCGAATGGCCAAGTGATGGGGATCGTCTGCAAGGCTTGCGCTGGAAGATGCGTCTGCCGAGCAAAGAACTGGCACTCTTCGCAGGTATGAACAATTTGCTCGGCATCGGCCACGGTGGTTGGCCAATAGAAACCTTGACGAAAGGCCTTCCTAATCAGTGGAACGCTAGGCAGCGCAGTGGCGATGTAACATCCCAAAATTTGAGTTTTCATTATGTTTAAAATCAAAAATAAACCACTTGCATTTTCTTGGAATTAATTGAAGCTTAATATGAATTTTCTAAGAATGAAAAGATTTAATTTGAATAATCTATGCATCAAATCAAAGGTGCTTCAAGGAATTTTTCTGTATTTTTGGAGATTTTTCTGAATTTATTTACTATTTATTTGAATTTATTTGCCTTTATTTGAATTTATGGGATTTTTCTAATTCGGAAAACGTTTTAATATTTGAAAACTCTCCTCGGGCCGAATTTTGCCCCGCCCATCATCGCTCACCGCCTCGCCGTCCGTCGATCCTCGCCACGCTGTTTCACCGAGATGCGCCCACGTCGCTACACGCTTGAAACCCTAGTCGCCGGAGACCCAACACACCGCTTTTTCCGAAGTTTTCAGGCTCAGCCCGCCTCCCGAGGCTTTAAAGCAGCCACCGCTTTGCCCGAGGTTCGCCACTTCCTCCCGCACCCGCGCCCTACTTCTCGCCCAAGACCTCGCTGCCGAGGAGATCGAGCTCGCCGGTTCGCCGCCATCCCGAGCGCCTTCTCCGCTGCGGCGCTGGCGCTCGGCCATCCTCCGCCGGATCGGTTGTAACCGCTGACTTGTCGCGTCGAGTTCTTCCGACCGCTTTGTCTTCCGCCGATCCGCTGCCCATTCGCCGCTTCTCGCCGTCTTCCTCACGACCGGTGAGTCTCGCTGCTTTCGCCAGCTTCGCTCGTCTCTTTCAATCGGCTACGCCGTCCGACGAGATCATGCACCCCGTGCAGCCGCCCACGCTCGCCAATTCCTCACCTCTCCACCGCTCGATTCGGAGCTAACGGCCCAGATCTTGCCAGCAGTGGGCCGAATCAACCCCGCCTGCGTCGCCGCTATCGCTATGCCGCGTGTGGTGCTAAGTTTGCCGCCACTCAGCCTTAGTCAGCAGGCATGCCACGCCGACGCTGGTCCGCCAGATCACCCAAGGTCGCCCTTGCGTTTCTGACTACCATGGACCGTACATCGACGTGTGGGCCCCACCTGTCGTGGGAATTATTTTTCCTTTTCTCGATTTTCCGAAAATGAAAATTCCAGCCAATCGGGTCGACACGTGTCACCCCGATGAATTTTTGATTTTCTCTGAATTAAATCTTCCAGAGCCCGCTTCTCCTTCGTCCAGAACTCCGATTGAGTGATTCAAATTTCTAAATTTTTGTAAAATCGAGCTCTACATTCCAGAGCCATTTATTTTCAAGTTTGAGCTTGTTTTCTCTCTGTTTTGTATTTATTTGGTTTCGTTGCTTTATTTTCCGGTGACGCTAATCCCGAAGGAGCGAACAGAGATTTCAAGACCAAGAATCAGCACTTGAACAACAAGGCAAGTCGAGACCTTTGATCATATTGAACCCATGTTTGCAAAAGTATTTTGTTTTATACAATTGCATGCTATTTGTGTATCAATGCTAGTTTATGAGAGTAGCTATTCACCTGATTGAGTATGCCCCTTTGATTATTGGAATGCCATGTATCCATTGCTAACCATAGGTTGGGACATTATTAGTTGGACATAATCATAGTACTAGCATTGGGATATCGTAGCTATGCTTAGCCATGCTTAGTTGTTCGATGGGATTCATATCACCTGTGAACTAACGTTAATCTTGACTTAATGAGATATGAAATTGTGGTCATGACCATTTGTTGTAAAACTTGTTGTACCATGGCAGGGGATGCCATTAGTTTTGGGTTAAACAAAATGTTTCCCTCGGCAATTGATCATGCAAGAAAGGGGTGCTTTCTAGCACATTGGGATGTGGTCGTCTTGCCCGAGATAATTTAAGGACTTAATCTTGTGCGCCATTGAACTGGCCTAACGTGCAACCACAAGTCCCAGTATGGGACGGACCTAGCTGATTAATTTGCAATGTCTAGTCTTGAGTATTGCCACGTGTTGGTGTGGGTTCCGGTGGACGGGTAGACTCACATGGCTCAAGAGGGGCCCCGAGGGCTAAACCTTAGAGGGCGATTAGGTTTAGACATGCATTGTAAAGGCTTTGTATGATATCTCCGCGACACACCAAAGGAAGTGTGTTAATATCGATTGCATCAAGAGATGTTCATGTCTTGTGGGTAAAGCCGCATAACCTCTCGCAGAGTGTAAACTATTCAATAGCCGTGTCCGCGTCATGGACAAGCCCGGGATTTCACACGGGTATAGAGTATTTTCTTGAAATGTGGAATGGTTGGGATGTGAACGGGAGTTCATCGTTGTTTTGTTGTCTCAAGCTATACCGTTGAATTGTGTGGTTGATACTTGTTTCAATGATGTAGGGTGATGCCTCATCATTCTGCTCATGTTGTCTACCATTGATTTATCGATTATTTATTATTGTTTTATTCAAACCGCCTTCAATCTATTTAGTGTATTTAAATTCAAGTTATTGCTTTCTCGCAAATGAACCATATAACTATCCTTTGTCAAGCCGCATGAATATATTGCATCATTTCTACGCTTGTTGAGTATGTTTTGTACTCACGGCTTTATGCCCCGTTGTTCAGCTTGTCGAGGAAGGACCGTAATGAGTATCAAGAGGAGGAGTACTATGAAGACTACGCCGACTAGAAGGCGCTTCCCAGCACGATTGCTCCGTGGCATGTCGAATGGCCCAAGTTATTTTATTTCCGCAACAGCTTTATTTGTTTCTTAAGCCAAGAGGCATTGGTGTATGAACCTTGACCATAAGGTCGCTTTGTTTTATTCAATAATAATTTGCTTCTTCTTAGTTATTTCGATGTATGGAATGATATGTCATCTATGTTTCCACTGTGTGCACTAGCGTGATCCTGGACTAGTGCAGTATACACAGAGGGTTTCAGATTTGCATATCCGGTCCCGACAGAGATGGTATCGAGCCATATCGATCGTGGAGGTCGCTTTTAGTTAGCATGGTCTTCAAAATTATTTTCTAAATCAAACCAACAAATTGGTATGTAATAGTTTGTCTCTTCTCATCTTATTCTTAGGTTCTCATTCCTCTCCTTTGTCAAACATTGCTTGAAATGTAAATTGATCTTATCCCATTAAACTTCTTGAAAGCCATGGGTCTTCTGCAAGGAAACAAATCAAGGGGACGATGATCAAGGCGTCAAGAGTATATCCGAGAAGACTACCTTATAAGATAAGTTTGTGGTGCTCTATGGTGTTTGAGCATGCCATTCTCTTTTGGTTTAGCTACGCTTAGTCTCAAGTGATACTAGGATTTTTGTTGCTTGTGTGTCGGGTATGTTGTACACTTGCCTCCAAACAGTTGTTACAACCGCATCTTTAAATTGAAAGCTTTATTTGGTTCTTTATTTTGTAGCCTTTTTCGCTATGTCTTGGGTTGACCTTTGTTCTTGGGTATTACCTTCTCCCTAGAGGACCTTGCCACTTTCCTATTGCTTTTCCCTCTTACCTATTAAACCCTTGTGCTTTGCATCGCAGATGGTTGACACTGCTCGAGCTTGGCCGCAGAGTCGCCAAGGATGCCAATGCTAATGCTGGTTTGCCAACCCCTCCACCACCTCCTCAGAGTGACGGACCGTAACTTGGAACATTTCTTGGCAGCTCAGACTAACTTATGAATACAATGATGCGATTATGAACAATATGATGAATCGCCAGAATCGATCGCTGAGCTGTTCTAGCAAACTTGTTGAACCAACAAAATCAAGTCATTGTCGCCAAGACCTCCTCCAAACGCCTCACCCAAGCTAGCAGAATTCATGAGGACTCGTCCGCCTACCTTCTCCAACTCCTAGAACCCTTGATGCAGATGATTGATTCGCCCATTGAAAAGAAGCTCGCTATTGCTCAAAGGCACGATCATGAGAAGGTTCTATATGCCGCCATCGCTAGAAGGCACCGCCACTAGAATGGTGGGAGAACTACAGTGCGCCCATGATGACCCTCAAACCATCACTTGGGCGTAGTTTTCAGCTTCCGCCATTCCCATATCCCCGATGGAAAGGTGGAGATGAAGAAGAATGAGTTCTGGGAGCTAAAGCAAAATGGGATGTCAAGGAGTGAATATCTCAATAAGTTCACTCAACTTGCTCGCTATGCCCCGAAGATGTAGCCACCGATGATGCTCGCCAAGAGGTTCAAGCGCGGCTCAACCCAGTTTAAAGGTGCAAGTCATTGGCAACGACTATGCAGATTTTCAAAGATCTCGTGGATAAAGCTATGCTAATCGAGGAGTCTCGCCGAGAGTTGGAAGAATCCCGCAAGAGGAAGATGATGCAACATGGAGCCCATCGAATCACCGCAGAGAGCAGTGCCCAATGCTCAAGAGACATTTGCTTGTTTACTACTCCTACATCAAGATTCAGACACCTGCCAAAGACTCGCCTAGCTCCTTCAGTCAACCCTAACATCAACGCCAACAGCAATCCGCCTCAGAGGACCAGTAATCCAGCTGCAGGAGTCACATGCTTCAATTGCCAAGAGCGTGGTCACTATGCCAATAATTGCCCCAGGAAGCAAACTGTGACGCCCGTTCGTTTCAACCTCGATCGACACTACCAAGACCCCCGCACCAGAACAGACGGAGCATCCTGCACCCCAAATCAAGCTACCAGACTCCACCACCTATTGGAAGAGGTCGCGAATCATGTCACCACCGAGGATGCCCAGTCGCATCGACGCCATACTAGGTAAGCTCCTAGTCAACTCAAAGATCTGCCATGGTTTTATTTGATTCTCGAGCTATGCATTCGCTTGTTTCTGAATTTTGCTGCAAATCATCACTTAAAGACAAGGCCTTTGAAAATCGCTTTTATTGGTGCAATCACCGTTCGGATTTGAGTACGAACCAAGGCCCCCGGTTAAGATATTAATCGGAGGTAGAATTCTAGCCAACCTCATTGTCCTAGACACCAAATCCCTAGATGTGATCCTAGGAATGGATTGGCTCTCCAAGAACCAAGCAGCTTTTGGATTGTGGAAATAGAGAGATCACCTTAACCACCCGATGGGGTTAAGTTAAAGTTTCAAGTCGCCGAGATCATCCAAGGAATAAAAGTTTGTAGTGCCAAGGGAATAAGTTTGGAAGATGTGCCAATCGCTAGAGATTTTCCGATGTATTTCAGATGAGTTGTCTTAATGCCACCGGATAGAGATATAGAGTTTTTAATTGAGCTAGTTCCTCGAACGCCACCCATTTCCAAGAGACCGATAGGATGCCTCGCTAATGAGTTAGTCAAGTAAAGAAACAGATCAAAGAGTTGCAAGATCGTGGTTTTGTTAGACCAAGTTCTTCGCCATGGGGAGCCCCTGCTTCTAGTGGAAAAGAAGGATGGAACTCAGAGGATGTGTGTAGATTATCGTGTTTCTAAATGAGGTCACCATTAAGAATAAGTACCTCTCGCCAAGGATTGATGATTTGTTTGACCAGCTTCAAGGAGCAGGAGTATTCTCAAGATTGACTTGAGGTCGTTACCATCGCTGAAGATTCAGAGAGAGGATATACCCAAAACAAATTTTTGTGACCCTAAGATGGACAAGATGAGTATACCGTGATGTCTTTTGGTTTGACCAATGCCCCCGCTTATTTCATGACCCCGATGAATAAAGTATTCATGGAATACCTAGACAAGTTTGTCGTTGTCTTTATCGATGACATTCTCGTCTATTCCAAGAGTGAGGCGTAACATGAGGATCACTTATGAAAGTATTGACAAAGCTAAGAGAACATCAACTCTATGCTAAGTTCAAGAAATGTGAGTTCGATGAAAGAAGTGGCTTTCCTAGGTCACGTTATATCAGCAAAGGTGTCGCCATGACCCCGTAAAGTGAGAGATGTGCTCAATTGGGAGTCACCAAGACGGTAACCCAAGTCGAGTTTCTGGAATGGCGGATATTATCGCCGCTTCATAGAAGGGTTTTCCGTAAAGCTAGGCCGCCACTTTCTTTCACAAAAAGGAGAAGAAATTTGCTTGGACATCGAGTGTGAGCGAAGCTTTCAAGAGCTAAAGAAGAGTTTGACAACCCCCAAAGGCTTGTTTTGCCGACATCGTAAAGGATTTTGAGATATTTTGTGATGCATCCCGTCAAGGACTCTTGTGTGCTAATGCAAGATAAGAAGGTTGTAGCATATGCTTCAAGGCCACCGAGGCCACATGAAGTCAACTATCCGACCCATGATTTGGAATTAGTCAGAGTGAATGCTTTAAAGATTTGGCGCATTACCTCATTGGTAATCGCTAGAGGTGTACACCGATCATAAGAGCTCAAGTACATTTTACCCAAGCCGATCTCAATATGAGGCAAAGAAGATGGTTGGAGTTGATCAAGGACTATGACATTGGTATTCATTATCATCCGTGCAAAGCTAATGTCGAGCCGATGCTTTAAGTAGAAAGAGTTATTGTAATACCCCGATGATTAAGGAAAGTCACCAAAGACTCTATGAGGAATTTCGTAAGCTCACTAGAAGTGGTGCAAGAAGGTTATTTAGCAACTTTGAAGTAAGGCCCAACATTGAAGATCAGATCCGGAAGCCTAAGCCGATGATGCCGATATCAAGGAGATCAAGGGTAATATGAAGAAAGGAAAAGCCCTGTGATTCATCAAGATGAAAAGGGTACAATTTGGTATGAGAATCGATTTGTGTACCGACGTAAAGAGCTCAAGGAGTCATATTCAAAGAAGCGCATGAGACATTATACTCCATTCACCCCGAAGTACCAAGATGTATCAAGACCTCAAGGAAAGGTATTGGTGGCCTAGTATGAAGCGTGAGATTGCGTAATATGTTGCTCTTTTGTGATGTTTGCCGAAGGTTAAAGCAGAGCATCGAGGCCGCAGGATTGCTTTCACCATTGAAGATTCCAAAGTGGAAGTGGGAAGAAATTGGTATGGATTTCATTACCGGACTTCCTAAGACCCAAGCAGGTTATGATTCGATCTGGGTGATAGTGGATCGATTGACTAAGGTAGCTCACTTCATTCCAGTTAAGACTACCTACACCGGAGATAAATTGGCAGAATTATATATGTCAAGGATTGTCAGTCTTCATGGAGTGCCTAAGAAGATAGTCTCCGATAGAGGAACCCGCTTATACCTCTCGCTTTTTGGCGATTTGCATGAAGCTATGGGAACTCATCTCGTGTTTAGTATCGCTTATCACCCTCAGATCGATGGACAAACCGAAAGCGCAGAACCAGATTCTGAGGACATGTTGAGAGCTTGTGCTTTGACCTATGGTGCAAAATGGGACAAGTGTTTGCCCTATGCGTAGTTTTCATACAATAATAGTTACTGTGCCACCGCAAATGTCTCTTTTGAAGCCTTATATGGAAGAAAGTGTAACCCTCTTAATTGGAAAGAGACTGAGAAAGACAGCTTATTTGGTCCTCGCCATACCGCAAGAAGTCAAGAGCAAGTAATTCGAGACAAGTTGAGGATAGCTCAAAGCAGACAGAAGAGTTATGCAGATAATCGTCGCCGAGATTTGAGTTTCGAGCCCAATGATTATGTGTATCTTCGAGTCACCCCTCTCAAAGGAGTTAAGCGATTTCAAGTAAAAGGAAAGTTTGCCCCTAGATATGTTGGACCGTTCAAAGTCTTGGAACGAAGAGGAGAAGTTGCTTACAAGCTTGAGTTGCCTCAACTTCACTGAATCCATGATGTGTTCCATGTGTCTCAGCTTGAAGAAGTGCTCATGAAGTGCCGAAGAGCAGATGTCGTTGGAAGCTATCGATTTGGTAAGAGGATCTCACCTACAAGGAGCAAAGGAAGATTTTAGATGTTGCAGAGCGATCACGAGAAGCAAGATCATCCGCTTTTGCAAAGTCCAAAGGAGCAATCATTCAAGAGGAAGCCACTTGGGAGCGAGAAGAGGATCTCAAGTCCGAGTTTCCCCTACTCCTTAAGCAATCCAATCTCGGGTCGAGATTCCATTTAAGGGGAGGTTTGTAACATCCCAAAATTTGAGTTTTGGAATGTTTAAAATCAAAAATGAACCATTTGCATTTTCTTGAATTAATTGAAGCTTAATATGAATTTTCTAATAATGAAAAGATTTAATTTGATTAATCTATGCATCAAATCAAAGGTGCTTCAAGGAATTTTTTCCTGTAATTTTGAGATTTTTCTGAATTTATTTGCTATTTATTTGAATTTATTTGCCTTTATTTGAATTTATGGATTTTTTCTAATTCGAAAATGTTTTAATATTTGAAAAATCTCCCTGGGCCGAATTTTGCCCCGCCCATCATCGCTCACCGCTGTCCCCGCCGTCTGATCTCGCCACGCTGCTCAAGGCCGAGATGCGCCACGCCGCCGCCTGAAACCCTAGTCACCTTTGAGACCCAGGCCACAGACGCCGCCTTCCCGAAGCTTTCTCTCAGCCGAGCCCGCCTCCCGAGGCTTTAAAGCAGCCGCCGCCTCTTGCCCGAGGTTCGCCACTTCCTCCCGCACTCCGCCGCTTACTTCTCGCTGCCCAAGACCCCGCTGCCGAGGAGATCGAGCTCGGGTTCGCCACATCCCGAGCGCCTTTCTCCGCTGTTTTCCCTGGTGCTCCATCCTCCGCCGGATCGGTTGCACTGCTTGGACTTGTCGCTGCCGAGTTCTTCCGACCAGCTTTTGTCTTCCCCGATCCGCCGCCCATTCGCTGCTTCTCGCTGCCTTCCTCACGATCGGTGAGTCTCGCCGCTTTCTCTTCGCCGCCGGCCTCTTCACGGGCACGCCCTGTCCGATCGAGATCATGCACCCTAGAGCTCACCATGCATTTCACACCGATTCCTCACCTTCCACTGCTCGATTCGAGCCAACGGCCCAGATCTTGTCACAGGTCAACTCCCCGCCAGCGGTTGCGCTATCGCTATGCGGGTCACGCCAGGTGCTAGTTTACCACTCAAATTTCTAGCAGCCAAGGCAGCATGCCACGCCGACGCGGTCCGCCAGATCACCCAAGGTCGCCTCGTTTCCTCGACTACCATGGACCGTACATCGACGTGGGCCCCATGTCAGTGGGAATTATTTTTCCTTTTTCTGATTTTCCCGAAAATGAGAAATTCCAGCCAATCACAAGTCGGCACGTGTCACCCCGATGAATTTTTTGATTTTCTCTGAATTAAATCTTCCAGAGCCTGCTCTCCTTCGTCTCAACTCCGATTGGAGTGATTCAAATTTCTAAATTTTTGTAAAATCGAGCTCTACATTCCAGAGCCATTTATTTTCAATTTTGAGCTTGTTTTCTCTCTGTTTTGTATTTATTTGGTTTCGTTGTTTTATTTTCCTAGACGCTAATCCCGGGAGCGAACGGAGATTTCAAGACCAAGAATCAGCACTTGAACAACAAGGCAAGTCGAGACCTTTGATCATATTGAACCCATGTTTGGAAAAGTATTTTGTTTTATACAATTGCATGCTATTTGTGTATCAATGCTAGTTTATGAGAGTAGCTATTCACCTGATTGAGTATGCCCCTTTGATTATTGGAATGCCATGTATCCATTGTTAACCTTAGGTTGGGACATTATTAGTTGGACATAATCATAGTACCAGCATTGGGATATCGTAGCTATGCTTAGCCATGCTTAGTTGTCCGATGGGATTCATATCACCTGTGAACTAACGTTAATCTTGACTTAATGAGATATGAAATTGTGGTCATGGACCATCGTTGTAAAACTTGTTGTACCATGGCAGGGGATGCCATTGGTTTTGGGTTGAACAAAATGTTTCCTGCAATTGATCATGCAAGAAAGGGGTGCTTTCTAGCACATTGGGATGTGGTCGTTTTGCTCGAGATAATTTAAGGACTTAATCTTGTGCGCCATTGAACTGGCCTAACTGTGCAACCACAAGTCCGGATGGGACGGACCTAGCCGATTAATTTGCAATGTCTAGTCTTGAGTGCTGCCACGTGTTGGTGTGGGTTCCGGTGGACGTAGACTCACATGGCTCAAGAGGGGCCCCGAGGGCTAAACCTTAGAGGGCAGAGATCGGTTTAGACATGCATTGTAAAGGCTTTGTAATCGATATCTCGCGACACACCAAAGGAAGTGTGTTAATATCGATTGCATCAAGAGATGTTCATGTCTTGTGGGTAAAGCCGCATAACCTCTCGCAGAGTGTAAACTATTCAATAGCCGTGTCCGCGTCATGGACAAGCCCGGATTTCACACGGGTATAGAGTATTTTCTTGAAATGTGGAATGGTTGGGATGTGAACAGGAGTTCACCGTTGTTTTGTTGTCTCAAGCTATACCGTTGAATTGTGTGGTTGATACTTGTTTCAATGATGTAGGGTGATGCCTCATCATTCTCGCTCATGTTGTCTACCATTGATTTATCGATTATTTATTATTGTTTTATTCAAACCGCCTTCAATCTATTTAGTGTATTTAAATTCAAGTTATTTTTCTCGCAAATGAACCATATAACTATCCTTTGTCAAGCCGCATGAATATATTGCATCATTTCCCTACGGCTTGTTGAGTACGCTTTGTACTCACGCTTTATGCCCTCGTTGTTCAGCTTGTCGAGGAAGGACCGTAATGAGTATCAAGAGGAGGAGTACTATGAAGACTACGCCGACTAGGAAGGCGCTTTCCTGCATTTATTGCCCGTGGTATGTCGTAATGGCCCAAGTTATTTTATTTCCGCCGCAATGCTTTATTTGTTTCTTAAGCCAAGAGGCATTGGTGTATGAACCTTGACCATAAGGTCGCTTTGTTTTATTTCAATAATAATTTGCTTCTTCTTAGTTATTTCGATGTATGGAATGATATGTCATCTATGTTTCCACTGTGTGCACTAGCGTGATCCTGGACTAGTGCGGTATACACAGAGGGTTTCGGATTTGCATATCCGGGTCCCGACACCGCAGATTTCGGCATGGATGTCTAGCAGCAACTGCTTCCCTTGGTCCGCCAGAATGCACTTCTGGAGGACTCCGGAGGGACTCCTTTTGTAGAGGTCTTCTCCGACTAGGACGAAGGTCTTTGCCCGTCGGGCGAGGCACCGGCCCGCTGGGTCGGGCGGGAGCGATCCGCTCACCAACCTGGCCGATGAAGGGCTTCCTCCAATCGGGAGTTTCCAGAACCAAAGACGCTAGGGCCGATCCGAAGGCCCCGGTCCGATCGTTTTAGTTAGAGCGGTTATGCTCGGAGGGTCGATCGGCTGCCCGAAGGCGGTCTGGGCCGACGGAAGGTTTGTCGAGGTCGGAGACGGAAGATCCTCGGCGGATCGGGTCCTTTCGCCGTGGCGTAGATTGGCTAAGTAATCGACCACCATTGTAGCGCTTGTAGCTATGGTGAAGCTCAAGCCCTTGAACCTCTCTCGAAGTTTGCGCACTTCCCGACAAAGACGCTAACATACGGCGCGCCGCGAGGTCCGGAAGCCTTCATGACTTGGTCGACGACAAGCTTGGAGTCGCTATGTACGAGAGTCGGCAAGACGCTAAGGTCTTCAAGAACGATCCGGAGACCGCTGACGAGGGCTTCAGATCGCGACGTTGTTGGTTGCGCTGAAGTGTAACCGATGGTATATCGAGCTTGTTTCAAGCGGGAAACAAGGACGCACCCAAAGATCCACTCGTTTGGTGTAGGACCCCAAAAGTACATCGCCCAAGACGGATTTTCGAAGCGCCGGTGGCGCTTGGCTTTTGGCCCACTGGCGACAAAGTCGGCTAAGACTCGCGATTTGATCGCCGTCCGCTGGACGACGATATGTCGTGGGCTATTGAGCTTGAGTGCCCACTTGGCGATTCTTCCGGTTGCCGCGGTTATGACGATTTCGCCGAGTGGCGGAAGAAGTCACCACGAGACGGGTGCCGGTCAAGTAGTGGACCAACTTCTCTTTGTGATCAAGACCGATAGAGCAACTTCTACACTCTGGTACCGAGCCTTGACTCGAGAGCACTTCACCGATGAAGTACACCGCCGCTGTACCTTGAGCACATGGTTTTCTTCGCTCGCTTCCACGACAAGCGCCGCTTAACGACTGGTCGTGGGCAGCGATGTAGAGGAGGAGCGGTTCCTCCAGTCAATGAGCGACTTCAAAGATCGTGGTGAAGTCAGAACACCTTCACGGCTGAGGGCTTCCTCGGCTTCCTCAAGGCCCAAATTGAAATGATCGACTTTCTTGAGCAGTTTGTAGTGTGGCATTCTCGCCGCCGAGGCGAGACACGAAACGACTCAAGGCTGCAAGGCATCCTGTCAGCTTCTGGACTCCTTTTAGGTCGCTAATTGGGCCCATCTTCATGACCGCGGAGATCTTCTCCCGATTGGCTTCGATGCCACGCTCGGAGATGATGAAGCCAAGCAGCTTTCCCTTAGGGACCCCGAAAACGCATTTCTCGGGGTTGAGCTTGATGCGGAACCATCGGAGGCTCGCAAAATTTTCCTCTAAGTCGGCGATGAGATTGCCCTGACTTCTTTTTTACAAGAACAGGGTTGGCTAGCCACTCGACATGGCGCATCTCTTTTATAAACCCTGCGGCCAAAAGTTTGGCAATCTCCCCTCCTATGATCTTGCGCTTCTCCTCATCGAAGCGGGCGAAGTTAAGCACCGACTCGAGCTGGCCGATGTTCAAGGAGTGCTCGGCGACCTCCCATGGGATGCCTGGCATGTCAGAAGGCTTCCATGCGAAGACATCTCGATTTGCGTGGAGGAAGTCGACGAGCGCGCCTTCCTATTTGGCGGGGAGCGCGGCTCCGATCCGCACGGTCTTGGCCCGATCCTGGATCGATCATGACCTCCTTCGTCCCTAAGCAGACTTGAAGGAATCTGCCCCGACTTGTTGGAGTCGGGGCGACTTGAGGTTTCCTCAAGATTTTGAGCTCACGGACGCGATGAGCTGCCGACGCCACTGCAATTGCAGGCTCAAGAAGTTGTTGGCAAGCCGAAGAAGCGCCACGTGATTACTCCCCGTGGCCCCAGCATCTTCAGCTTGAGGTAGGTGTAGTTGGGGACCGCCATAAACTTGGCGTAGCATGGCCTCCCCATGATGGCGTGGTAGGAGCCAGAAAACCCCACAACCTCAAAGGTGAGGATTTCTGCGGAAGTTATCCTGCTCCCTGAAGGTAACGGCAGATCGACCGCCTGAGCGGATAGGCTCGGCCTGCCCGACTATGTTGTAAAGGCACCTTGCTTGGTCGAAGGCGCGAGCGAGGGATTCCTAGGGCGTCGAAGGTCTCAACATACAAGATGTTGAGACTACTACCGCCGTCCATGAGCACCTTAGACAGGCGCTTTGGTCCCATGACGGGGGCAACAACCAGGGGATATCTCCCTGGGTACGGGACGTGGTCGGTCCGATCAAAGGTGATTGGGGACTCCGACCACCGGAGGAACTTAGGCATCGGTGGAGCCGCCTGCGGTGGACTTCAATGAAGGCGAGCTTGAGTCGCTGCTTGTTCGGCGTAGCTCGCCGGGTCCACCGAAAATCATGAGACACCTGCCGGTTCGGGAACTCGAGTCCGCCTCCTTTGCCCCTAAGATCTCGTGCCGTGTCCTACTTCTTTTCCTTTTTCCGCATGGGGGTCCCGAGATGAGGCGCCAGTGGTTTCAGATTCTCGAGTTTATGCTCGACCGGTACCCGTGATGTGGACACGGCCGTCCATTAGCTTTCGTGGTCAGCGACCGCCAAGGCCGCTTGGCGGGCGGTCGGCAGTCACACCACGTGGGTTCGCGCCTTGCCTCCCTTCCGCTGCTTTGTCCGGAGCAATGAGGGGGCAGAGCAGTCTGAGCAGCTCATCTTGGCCTTCCCTTGTCGAAAATGGTTTCCCCATCATTTCGCCGAGGCATGGTTGGTGGCGATGTCCAAGAGCTCCTTGGTGGTCCGGGGCTTGGTGCATCCCAGCATGTGGACCAGAGCTTTGGACGTAGTGCCGTAGATGAACGGCCCGACGACGTCGACGTCGCAAATGTCGGGGAGCTCATTGCATTGTTGGGAGTAACGTTGGATATAGTTCCGGAGAGACTCTGCGTCCGCTCGCTAGCCTCTTTAGGTCCTGTGAGTTCCCAGAGCGCTGTAAGTGCCCCGAAGTTACCGACGAAGAGGTTCTTCAAATCGCCCAGCCTCGATGGTGTTTATGGGCGCGTATCGAGCCGTGCTCGAGCCGAGTCCACGAAGTAAATGGGGAGGTATTGATGATGAACGATCATCAAGAGTTCTCGCCCGCATGCAAGCCAGAGTCTTCTAACCGACACCGGGTTTGTCGCCCCACCGCATTTGGCGATGTTGACGGTGTCCGAATCGGTAGGGAAATCCACGCTGCGGATCTTCGACAGAATGCCCGAGGCCTAGGGCCGCCTGTGGCTGGGCCGCTGGTCGTGGCGTCGACCGCTATCGACGCCCATGATCGGGCCGCCGCCCATCACCCTCCGCCGCCTCGAGGGTGTCGTGGACGCCGGATCGCCGCCGAGGTGCCGGCGATCAGAGTGCGCGAGGCCTGGGCCGCCAGGAGCGGGCGCTGCCTTCGCCGGACTCACGTGGGCTCGAGGAAGCCCCGAGTGATGGGAGCAGAGGTTTGCATGTGCCGCACGGCAAGACGCCCACTAGCCCTCGGCTGTTCTGCACATGGCCCCGCCTCCGGCTTCGCTTGGGAATGCTGGAGCATCACCGCCGCCGCAAAGGACATTCGGGCCGGCGTGGGGGAAGAACGAAGACCGCTGCACTCGCCGCTTGACATTGGACTCGGCGTAGCGCTGCGCCAGACGCTGCAGGAGGGCTAAGGCCGGTATCGTCCCTGTGTCATCCCGAGTTTGTCCACCGGCCTTCGAGCTCTGCGTGTTCGCGCCGCCGCTGAAGCTCAGCGCGCGAGCTCGGAGGCTTCCTCCGCCTCCCACGCTGGCAAAGGGCTGCGGTGTTCCGGATTCTACGGGTTATGCTGGCTCGCCACACTCGCTATGTTGCACTCACGGAGTACAACTCATCCGCTGCGGCGCTCTAGGCTTGAGCCGGAGCTGCCGCTGAGGAAACCTCAGCAGCCAGGACGGAGGCCGGGCGTAGCCACCGCTGTTACAAGCCGCGAGCTTCGGGCAAAGTGTCGCCGCCGAGGGTTTCATGCGCCTATCGAGGCGGCGTATGGCGACAGCCCCGGCGAGGTCCGCGCAGAGGCCTCGAAATGAGGTCGCCGGGCGTTGGCGATGGAGTCTGTGCTCTTAGCGAGGCTCGACTCGAGAGGTGGCGAGGACGAGCATGAGCTCTCCGCCGAAGCGTGACGGTCGAGGGAGCCGGTTAATCTCGCCCCCGACGCAAACACGCCATCGTGGGTGAAGAAAACCATTAAGGAAGCAAGCGGGAATCTGAAGATGACAATGACGCTGCTGAGCCCCTACCGGCGCGCGCTAACCGCCAAGTTTCAGAGTAACCGCAAGTAAATTTGTAAGTATAGGGCCGTGACGTTTCTCTCCTTGAATGGTTAGACTAAGGGAGTCTCGGATGTATACTGGTTCGGGCCGAATATCCCTACGTCTAGTTCGTGGCGGTGGTTTTTATTACTCGGGGTACAGTGGACTACAAGGGATTACAAGCGAGGGCTAAGGACAGGCCCTTAGCACTCGTCCGAGTGAGGGAGCTCGGGAGTGTTCATTTGTGTCTTTGACTTGTTGGAGATCGGATGCGAATGCGGGTCGAATGCGAGGTGCCTATGTGAGTTAAGTGCGAATGCCAAATGCCAATGCGAGTTGCGAATGAGAATGCCCTTCCCTGAGGGCCCTGCCTCCCCTTATATAGGCGGAGGGGGCAGGTTACATGGGAGTTTGGAGAAAAAAGGTAGGGGTATGCTACGCCCGAGAGTCCCCGCTTGGGTTGGTAGATACAGCAAGAGGCATTCCGTCGGGAAGGGGCGACCGCCTCCGCTGGCGCCTGGCCGATGTTGACGCTAACGCTGGTGCCTCGCATCACGGGGAGGGAATGCGCTTCCATCAGGCTCGATGGGGTGAAGGGACCGGCGATTGACTTAGCGGCCCCCTGGCCACCTTGGGAAGGAGTCGCCTGCCCCAGCATGACCATCGTGCCCACGGGGCAGGTGACCTGCTTGGGCCCGACTGGTGATGTGGCGAAGGTCGTGGAGTCGAAGCTTGCTAGGGATCCGACCCGAGGCCAGGTCGGAGCCTGCGGGGGCATCCAACTTGCGGCGAGGTCGGAGCCCGCGAGGGCATCTGACCAGTGGCGAGGTCGGAGCCTGCGGGGGCATCCGACCTGAGGCCAGGTCGGACCGCCCCTGGTGGGCTTGAACGAGGCCGAGGGTCCTTCATGGCCCCTCGAGGCCTAGAGCTGGGCCCAAAACGGATCATCTGGTGTTCCAGCCAATATTTAGTGATAATCCCATCTGTGAGGGACGGAGATTTTGGTAATACCCTCTCCAGCATTCTGCATTGCTATCAATCTTGTCGCCATATCCGTATGACTGAGAGAGAGAGACGATCTTTAAATAGATGTATACCTTGCCGTGGGGTACCCCTGGTATAAGTATTCGTCAGTTGATTTTACTTTCAATATACCAGATTTTTACTGTTCACAATGGTAGTACCACCCCTGGGGAGCGATAGTGCCAGTGTTCTGGTGATACTGGCTTGGATTTTCAGTAGTACTGTCCTTAGGGCGCATAATATCTGAAGTTGTGTGGCTTTTCTACACCTTTTTGACTCTCCGAAGCTCTTGATTAGCTCTTCTTGTCTAGTAAGGTTGGAAAAAATTGTTTTTGATCATTTACCCCCTTTGATCACCATATCCGATCCGTCACAAGAGTACCCCACATGGGGTCCTTTGTGTGGCCTGCCGTTTCTTTGCTCCTAACAACTTCCTCTTGTTCTTCAGCTTAGCTATGACAATAAGCTCCCCAATAAAATTATAACGGTACTAGTAATTTGAGGTTACCATCAAACTAAAATATTTAAGGACACCATCTTATCATGTCATGCATCATCTTCTCTATGCACCTCTACCGTTCCCCCTTTCCCTCTTCCCCACTCACTTCCCCACCCCCTTCCTTCCTCTCAAACAAAAAAAAATCAAAATAGAAAATTTTCAACTTTGAAAATTTTAAACAAGAAGTTTCAACCCAGAAACATTTTCAAATTGAAAATTTTCTACTCAAGAAAATCTTAACTCAAAAAATTTTAACTAGCAAAATTTCAACTCTAGAAACTTTTGATTGGAAATTCTCAACACGAAAAAAATTCAATCGCTCAAAAATTTCAATTAGGAAATTTTCAACTTAGGATATTTCAATTTAGGAAATTTCAACTCTAAAAATTTCATCTAGAGGAACTTTCAACTGTAAAATTTCAACT
>JAYEVE010000572.1:0-105480 GCA_036346375.1 Guadua angustifolia | reverse complement strand
CATAACCGATTCGCAAGCCAATCAGGATGACCAACTTCGCAAACGAAACCAGGTTCTAGGAGTTTATCCAACTCTTGTCGGATGACTTCTTATCGATCAGGAGCGAATTATCGTAACTTCTGCTTCACTGGTCGTATATCAGGCTGTATGGCTAACCTGTGCTTATTACTTCCCTTGGGACCCAGGCATGTTGAATGGTTTTCATGCAAACACATCTGCATTAACCTGAAGGAAAACAATGAGCGTGTCTTCCTGATTGGCATCTATTGCTGATCCTATCCAAATAGTTTTTGACTAGTTGGCTGGATCAATGAGAACTTCTTTTACATGTTCATTAAGTTAAGGAGTTACTTTTAGCTTCTCTGTCATGTTAGACTTTTCAGTCTTACTAAACTTTTCTGCATCATTAGTATCGCTTAATGGTAATTGGTCGACAATTTAAGCAATTTGCGGTCACAATTAAGCGTAGTAACTTGGTTACCTCGTACACTAATCACACCTTTTGGATCAGGTATCTTTATACTCTCGTAGGGATGATGAGTAGCTGCCATAAATTTTGTTAGTGAAGGCCTACCCAAAATATCATTGTATGCTGATTCAAAATCAACAACTTAAAATGATATTAATTTCATTTTAAAATTGTCAATGTCTCCAAAGGTGACAAGTAACACTATCTGTCCTAATGGAGTTACCGACGGACCTAACACAATCCCAAAAAATGGGTTTGTAATAGGTCAAATCTTAGAACAGGGAATTTGCATTTCACCCAAGGTGTGAATAAAAAGCAAATCTAGAGAACTACCTCCATCAATTAAAACTCTTCCAACTTTGCAATTGCTAATTGTAGGAGAAACCATTAATGGAAGTTTTCGAGGAATTGGCATACCTTCTAGCAGTCTTGTTTATTGAAGGTGATGGCAATATCCAATCGACCACTTAGGATATCCAGGCTTTCCTATTCGATTGTCGATGTTGTTGACCTCCCTCCAAGCAGTTGTGAACTACCTCTTTGAAACATATGCAGATGATCCTCCAAAATATTACATTGACATGACTATCTGCTTTCTAATAACCCATATCGATAGGGTTGGCAAAGGAATTTTGCCAAAATAAAAGTCTCCTATGAATCTTTGCCAAGTACAGCAATTTCGTAGGTCATGCCCTGATGCTTTGTGTAATGGGCACCAGCGACCATTGCCACTGGTCGTACCAGGTTTTGTAGAAATAGCTTGTTTGTCCTACCGACTAGTTGTTTCTTCTAAGGAACCTTCACCTTAGAGTATGCTGGTCGTTCTGAGAAGCCTGTGACTTCTCGTTGAGCATTCTTTTTGTTCTTTTTATTATTCTTCCCCTTACGGTCTTCGAATTTGAAGGTCTTTTTAGACCTCGTGTCTTCTGACTCTGGTAGGCCAAGTTGTGTCAAAGAATGGCCCTTGTCGATTATACGGTTCCATTCAATGGCCTCATGTGCATCCGAATAGTGATCTTCTATATCGAACAACTCTGGTATGGTGGAGGGTGGATGAATTTTAAGTTCTTCTATAAATCACTTATAATAAACCGTCTATTTAAATGCACAAATTATAGAATCATCAAATATATTTGAATAATATTACGAAGTTCTACAAACCTTTTGGTGAACTGACATAAATTTTCACCAGATGTTTGGCGAAGACGATATAAATCATCCTCTTTACCAAGCTTGGCATAGAAACTTTTAAAATTATTTAAAATTGTATGGTACAAGTTTTTTTAACTGAAGATAGAACCTCAGACCGATTGAATAGCCAAGTTCGTGCTGATCCTTTCAAAACAGTGGGGAGGTAGTTGTCCATTACCTTTTAGTCACCTCTAGTAGCTTGGATAGCGGAGGTATAAACTTGCAAGAATTATGATGGATTTTGAGTCTCGTCAAAATCTTCAAAGACGTTAGCTTCAATTTTTTGATCCAAGTAAGATTTCTAAGCCCTGAGGAAAAAGCCTTGCATCCTATATGAAGACCAGAACGTGATTGTACGTTAGGAACTTGGTCCATATATTCAGGAGAATGAGGTCGTCGCTAACCATGATTAGGAACTTTCACCTAGGGTGTGGCATTAAAAAATGCTTCTCCGACGTGGCTCATCTCTCCGCTAGTGGCTAATGTTTTGCTAGTGCTGACCAGACGATGATTCCTCCACGCGGGAATCGGTCTGAGACATTGTCTACAAAGAAGTACTCACATCATAGACAAGATTTTGATCAAAATGACATCCAAGTCGTGTTGCAATGTAATTGTTTATTTTTAGATCTTTCGGGATGTATACCAAGAATATCATTTCTAAATATATTCTAATATGATGATAAGCAAATATATACTACGTACAATATATTTGGTTTTAATTCATATCGGAGGAGACCATAAAAACTTTTGTAATCGAGAGAAATATATGTTTGATCTTATAGCATAATTTTCTTTTATTGCTTGACCTTTATGTTTCATTACCAATTTTATTTTTTATAGCAACGCACGGGCATTGAACTAGTAAAGACCTAACTTGCACTTCATTTGCAACTTCTTGTAAATCAGTAGCAAGGGATCTTATAATTATTGCATTGAGTATATTTTCTCCATCCGTCAGATGACTAAGAATTGCACTTCATAAAATGTGAATTCTTTCAACGGGAGTAGCCTCCTGCAAATCATTTGGAGCAAAATTTAAGTCTCTTACTGTCGCCTCCGGAGGTGGTAGTGTAATTGGAAGAGCATGACGAAGTTGTCCTCAAGAGACATTGAATCTCCACGAGGTGCTAGGTTGGCCTCTATAGTTAAGGCATTTGGCCTCATCAACAGATTTTTGCTTTTGTCATAAGTCACTCATATTCATTTTGAGCAGCTTTTTTAACTCTTTCCTGAGCTTCGCACTCTTCGCGTTCCACTTGTCGTTTCTCTGTCTCACTGGTAACCGCACAAGCGCGGAAACCAAAGTAAACAGAAGGCGTCAATGCTCCATCTTCATCTGAGACAATCTTCCGAGGCTAAACTTTTTAAGAGGTTATTATTGTCTTTTAAAGTATGTTTATTATCAATCTCCATGCAACATACTTCATGAGCATCTTCCTCCAAATCCGCTGGAGGAATGACTAAAGATTTACCTTTCGATTCTTTGGGTGATTGTTCTTTCACTTCAATCTCAGCCCGGATCTTTACCAATTCTGCTTCAGAAACATACTCGAAATAGAAATCACACTTACAATCTTCTTCTGCCTGATAGTCGTTTCCATTGAGATAAGCATAGTCGGCAAGATCGAACCAATTTTCTTCATCCATCGCAAGGGATTCCTTTACCTCGATTGCCAGACTACCTTCTCTCTAGCACCAATTGTCGATGTCTAAGACCTAGGGTCCCTTAATCAAGCTTATAAAAATATGATTGTGAGCTCTTAGTAAACAAGATAGGGAAAACAATATATGGGGATTGCTTCTTTATAGTCAAGTAGTTCTATAGAGTATACAAATTACATAATGATTGTGAATTGCCTTCAACAGCATGGATCGACCCCCTATTTATATCAGTTGAAGAGGCGTCAATTGTTCTCTATAGGGGCATCATATAACCGAGAGGTATCTTCCCGCTAAATGGTATCTTCTTGCCAAAGGGTGCCTTTTCCAAATAAAACTTTCAGGTAGTTATGCATTTCTGTTAGATAACTGTTCACACAAAGACATGTGCAGGGGTAACCGCTTGTCTCTGATCAGTTCACAGGTCAGGGTGACTATTTCAGTAGTCGGAGATGACCAATGTGAAGCAAAGTTATTGATCACTCTGACTGAACTGGTCGAAGACTAAACCGTTCTGATAAAGGTGGGTTTCGTTCTATACATTATGGGCTTTATGTATTGTAAGTCTATTAATAAAGTATAGTCGCGAATAATTGAGTCCAAATAAGTGATAGACTTTTAATCTTCGTCAGAATGACAGAACATGACTTAACCATTTTAGCTTGCTAAGGGCCTGTTTGGTACGGCTCTGGTGGAGCTGGGTTTTCCTAGCTCTACAGATCCGTGAAGCTGGAGCTGTGAGTACATTAAGAATGTTTAGATGGATCATTTTGTTTATATTTTAGGCCAAAAATATAAACTTAATTTACTTTATTTTAGCCTACAAGTTTGAGATCTCGGGAGAAGTCGGGATCCGGAGCTCTACCAAACAGGCCCTAAGTGCTCACAACTTCTGTACCAAATTCATAGAAAAGTCAAAGAGTCAAATGTAGATAGTAAACAAATTTAGATAGCAAACAAACTTATTTCAGGTGTTGGACTATTTGTTGACCAGATCTGGACTTATTTCAGATTTCAGAAAAGTTTATTTGAAGTGGTTTAATCTCATGAGCTTTTAATATAAGCTGTGCCTCGTGGGTTTATAAACCATGAATAATCATTCTGATTAGATTTTTACAAATTCTCTGTTAATTTTCAGATAAGAAGTTTAAAACAGCTTATATTGCTGGCCTAAACTTGTCAGCTAGTCTTTCAAATTCCATGTGACTCTAAATATCGCCTAATGGCTGAAAGGGCTACATTAAAATAACCTGAGCAAAAGTTCGCCTAAATTTCTAAACGAGGCCTATCCGACTCTTGTTGGTTTACGTGTTCAGAAATGAGCTAGGACGAAGCTTAGCTGTTCAAATCTACTTCGGGAGTAAACCTGCACTTCATGAGGCTTTAATTTCCTAATGCATGTGTGCTTGTGGAGGTGTGCGTCCTCTTTAGATTTCCATACCAACCTACTGTCATATTTCCACGCTAAGCCTTCATGGTGTGCAAGATGTATCATTTTCATGAATCATCACTATCAACGACAAAATGTCGTTGAAGAAAAAAAAACTACACTTCAAATATTTCCAAAAGTTTAATCCCAGAATGTCAGTGATGAAAATTTGATCCTGAAAATCCTCATAGATTGTATTATAATAGTAGCTCCAAGCTACAATCTTATAGTAAAATTTTCAGTTTGTGCTATTATAGTGACCAAATTATTCTTTAGGTACCAGCACTGACCAGTTCACCATTGCTCAATCAATGCCATACATACATATATACATATGCATCAGAAAAATCAATGACAACACATTCAGTAAGTTGGCAACATGTAGAGTCATATATAATACACTGAACCAACAAGCAGTCTATTAATTGGGAAATCAGCTAAATTTGATACGTACAACATCATGGACTCATGGTAGTCATCTGAGAATTAGGACATAAGAACTCGACAATGAAATTTTCGAAACAAGGTAAAATGAAAAAGAATAAATCATCTCGGGTATAATCGAAAGCCAAGATAACTGTCAGGTGTGACAAGTCATAAGGTCAATATGTTAATTTACAACAGGCTGTAATTTCAAGTAGTTAAGCACTACTAGAGGCTACTATTTAATGGTAAGATCAAAATGCAATTATTTTCCTGTTCTTTCAGAGAGCCAATGATTGAAGTGCTCATTGGATGTAATTTCCAAGATGACTTTTCGCATTGTAGCAGCATATATCCATTAATAGAAGACAACAGACAGCATTTGATTGGTTAATCAAACCAATGGTAAATTAACCAAATGAAATGAAATGCCCAAGATGGGTCTTCATAAAGGATGATGATTTTCAGAAGGTAGATAAGATTCAGAAGTACAACCAGGGACAACAAAACTATTTCTGAGAAGGGAAAAATTGTAGCCCCAAATATCTGCATTCAGCGGGTTTCCACTGAGAAAATCCATCAAAACCCACCCATAGGAAGATATGACCAATGCTAGCAGTAACGGACTAACTGGTTCACAGCTACATACAACTTTACTTATGATATTGCAGCAGACATAGTTACCAATTCATAGCAGCTTGGTTGACTTAAGATGTTGCAGAGCATTCGTCTTGGAAAACAGACTCATAGACGCAAATCAAAACCACCAACATGGTTCACCCTTCACGGGTACTGCAATTATCGCAGGCTTATAGCTTCACAGAGTCCTTCAACTATGATATTATTCACAAAAAAGGTAATTCAAATACTAGTAAAGATGTCAGTAGTCTTGGTCCCCGCTTCAAACTTCAGAGTTGTAGAATTGTGGTTGAAAGAATGATCTTGATGTGACCATCTGTTTTGATAAGTGAATAAGAGCATTTTCCATGCCATGTCAACATAAGACTGGTTTTAAATTAAGCCTGACAAGGTGTAGTGGTATAAAACACCACTGCACTTAGATTTGCTTTATCCGCCACAAACACAGGTCACACGCCAACACTTAGAGATGCAGGGAACATACAATATTGCTCAAATTCAGGCCCAAAAATTTCCATTCATATCTGAATCTGTTACATTTGGACTCTATACATCAATGACTTGCTGCTAGACTCAGGGCTTGTCTACACACACAAGAGTGCATTGACACATTTTCTCACAGGAAACTGCAGACTTCAACTTAAGAAGACGCCAATGCTTAAGAATCTAAGTCAGCCAAAATTAATTTTACAGAACAGCCAGCAGTCACCGGACCTAAGGGCAGCTCACACAATTTTTGCGTGCATCACTCGTTCAATTCTATTCCTTTCACTGCTACAAACGGGGTAGTAAACAGGCTTTTTTTTTTTTGTTTTTTGCAGCGAGTGCGTTTTACACTCCGTCTCGTGCATTTTGTTTTTTGCAGCGAGTGGGTTTTACGCTCGTCTCGTGCATTTTGTTTTTTGGCAGCGAGTGCGTTTTACGCTCCATCTCGTGCCAGTATTGCAGTAATGAGTTCTTTGCTCAGTTACTTTATTCAAAAGGCCCTTTTCTTTACTTAAACCCTTTCGTTTAGGACCAGTTCAAGGAATATAGTAAACTCTGTTTCAGACACGCCTTAAGTGCTTTCGCTGCCTAGTTGGAGACTCTGTGGACACTCTAATAAAATTACTAAAGGCTGACAGAGATTCTTAGAGCACTAATAGTCATCCTAAGTAAGTGCTGACAGAACCTAGAGACACAAAAGGTAAAAAGACTCATGCAACGTAGAAAAACACAAGAGCTAGGAGCAAAAACAGACGAACTGGTATAACTGAAGCCGCAGCCTGTAGAATCTTGATGCAGCAGCACGGGGACTACTTGCCGTTGCAACTCCTATTTGTTGGACAACTTGCAAAGACATACTGACTACTACTCAAGAATCCTCCTTGATCCCAGCAAGAAGAAGCTTTGGCGTTGGTGGTGCGAGCGAGACGGCTAGCACATATCCATCTGTGGGGGAGGAGGCGGGAGCTGCAGCTGCTGCCAAGCACGTGCGGCCCTGATCCTCTGAAGGCGGCGGTAGATGATGGTGACCTGCAGAGCTGCTGCCACGAAGCACCGCAACATGCCGAGCCAGGCGGCAATCCTGGTTAGGCGGTAGTCTGGGTAGTGCCGGAAGGTAATGATGTCTGCGGCGGCCAGCAGGTGCAATAGGAAGAGGCCGGCGGAAGTCACCAGCAGCATCATGGTCAGCTGAAGGCTGACGCGCGCCATGGTTTGGTAGCGAGAGGTTGAAGGTTGGGTGGGAGGGCGGGACAAAGAGAGGAGGAAGGGGCAAAGAGAGGAGGAGGAAGGAATGCGACGAATCCATCGGCACCGCCGCTACTTATCCATAGAGGAGGTCCGGAGGAGGACGTTGCATTCCTCATCGAAGTAGGAATCCGCATTGTTGCGGATTGGCGAATGCGCGTCGATGCCGAAGGGGCAAAAAAAATCAGGTCCTCGTCCGAGTCGGATTCGGGGGAAGAGATTCCATACCTGGTGGGGCTTCAGGCCGGCCTCGCGGGTGAACCCCTCCGTGCAAGGGTCGCCGAGCACCGCCAACGCCGGGGGCCGACGCGCCGCCGCCGCGTCGACGGTGGGGGAAGCGAACGGATCGGGGAGGAAGAGGGGAGGAAGCCAGTTGTAGTTGTGGGCTGGGTTTTAGCTGGCGCAAGCCTACCGGGCCTGATACACTTGGCATGTCGATCCTCAGTTCGTTTCCTAAGCGCGGGAGAATCCAGGCATAGAGAGACTGCCACCTCATCTTTTTCCAAAAAAAATCTCTCAAAAAATCAAAAATTATAGATATGTTCTTTTATCGGTTATTTTACAAAAAAGGACTCTATAGTTCCACAAATTTGACCTGAGCACCGGTTCTTTAAACTTAAAAGATTTAAAATTACGTTTAGGTCTGATAATAACAAATGAAGTTCATATTTGCATATATTTGATTGACCAATCAAAAAAAAGTTAAATTTTTTAAAAATTTTATAAAATGGTACTAAGGCAATTATTAATCTTTCATAAACATTTTAGATCATGATCACACTTGAGAAAATTTATAAAAATCTAACAAGGTTATTGTCCCAATTATGTTCGTTCTGTTTTTATTTTTTAAAGATAACAAATGAAGTTAAATTATTTTGAAAATTTTTATGTATGATCCTACACTACTAAATATAGTACCATAAATTGTTCAGATCATTATCAGCTTATACAATTTTATAAAAATCTGACAATGTTTCTGCCTAAATTTTAAAATGTCTCAAAAATTCAGTTTTTCAACAAATTTTCATGGAAGATGACTTTATTAAAGAATAATGGACTAAATCCGGTCAAATCTAGCCCTAAAACATCAAAATCTGGTTTCAAATCCTGAAATTTCTGTCAGTTTGAGCGAAATTTTGCTAAAAAACAAAAATACAGTAGTAATTTTTTTTTCAAAATTTTAAATTCGGACGGTACTTTGGATTTCGTGGTAGCTCAAAATCTAAAATTTTGACGAAATTTCGCTGGTTTTCGGTGAAATTTTGAACCCTGACTTAGGCCACACCAGGACACACGCACAATCCTCGGATCCTTCCGAAAACGCCACTGCGCGATCTCAGCCGTCGGATCGGCCTTATCCAGCCTTCGTCCGCCTCGGATTCACCGTACGACGCCTATAAATCAAAATTCCCCCGTCTCTTCCAGCCTCTTCCCCCCCTCCGCTACGCTGCCACCCCGCGACGCCATTGGAGACACCCGCCACCACTGAAGAGAAAAAAACCCGGAAGAGGCGCGAGAGGAGAGCCGCCCGGCTAGGGTTCTGGGGGCCCCCGGGCGGCGAGGACGATATGGAGAGGGAGCTGCTGGAGGGCTTCGAGGCCGCGAGGAAGGCAGCGGACGCGGTCGCGGCGGCGGAGGGGGAGTCGCCGGAGGCCGCCCGCTGCGTCGACGCGCTGCGGAGGCTGCGTGGCGCCCGCGTCACCACCGCCGTGCTCGTCTCGACGCAGGTGAGTCGCCACCGCCTTTTACAGAGTATTACAGTTTTACCGTGCCTGTAAGTGATTAGGGATATAAATCAACTCCCGTTTTTTTTTTTTTTTTGGTGTGGGCCTGCGGCGAAGCAGGAAATCTCGGCTCGGGGCGACTGGTGAGGGGAAATGTGGCTTCTTGGTCGCAATTTTAGGGCTGATTTTGTGCCTTTAGATTCGCCTTAGATTTTGCGTGGTATTTGTGCGGTATAGATGTGATGGGTTAATAGATCGAACAAGTTGAGAATTTTGGATGTTTAAATGCCTGTTCTGGATATGTTCTGTTCTTCTATGGATTGATTTGGTGGATGTACTGATTGAACAGAGGTTTCAGCGAGTAGTGTAGGTTTGGTTGGGATTTGGATAAGTGGCGCTACAGAATACCACAGATGCAACCAGAGTTTGCTCACATGGAATTAACCCCGGGTGTACTGTTCTGGGCAGAGGCAATTGCGTCGTGGGTGTTGATTTCGACGGAAGTGGTGTCCCAATCTGGATGTGCATGTTGTTTGTGCGCCTATAATTTAGTGTAATCAGCTATGGTTGTTTTTTAGATCAATAGGACATCCAAGATCGATGTCCCGCCCATTATCAAACTTGACAGAGTACATTTAACGACCACAACTTGACAAAAACAGAGCCATCAACTATATCCTCACAGAGGCTTACCAAAAACAAAATGCCAAAACATCAAGAACGGCAACATCAACACGAACCGCACATCACAAAGCACCAACAAAAAACAGACTCACCTCAACTTCCATTGCGCAGAGAATGATAAGGAAAAACAACGGACTCCAGACTTCAATGGCCACACCTGCATCACCGGTAAAACAGCACCAACACCCTCCAATCGTAATGCTTTAGCTTCCAAAGGGTAACGGCGACAAGATGCTAATCTCGTGGTTCTGCAGAACCGATCGATCGTGTTTTCCATCGCACCGAGAACAAAGGTCTCCAACTCTTTAGTAAAACCAAAGAATTTCTCCACACGATTTTTACACTTAGCCAACCTGCATGCGAAAAATCATATCATTTCTTGTCTTCCAAATGCTCCAAATAGTCGCCAAGACAAATCGAATTAAGAGCACCATGCTTAGAGTTGCTCAACCGTAAACGCTAATAGATTCAAAGTTAAAACCAACATTAATATCAAAGAACTCCGAGATAATACTCCAAACATTCTTAGCCACTACACAATCAAAAATGATATGAAAAGCCGATTCATCTTCATTACAACAAGAATAAGAAACACCTTTATCAATCCTCTCTTTAGCAAATTATCTTTAGTCAAAATTTTATTATGAGAGAAGCCAGAGAAAGAAATGGACCCTAGGAGGCACAACTAACTTCCAGATAGCCGGAATAAAAACCGGAACCACTCCCCTAAAGTTAATGATAGCATAAAGGGAATTAACCGAATACACTCCATTACTAGAATATTGCCAAACCAACGAGTCATCCTCCTCGGAAAAGATAATACTGTTCGCAACTTCCATTAGCTCAAACCACCTAAACATCATCCTCTCAGAAAAAGTCCTTCGGAAAGTACATTTGACATTAATACCATCCCAAATCTCCGCAATAGAACGCCCCTTTTCATTAACCAAAACATAAAGATCCCCGAATTGAACCGCTAAACAAGAAGTCCCGAACCAAATGTCCTCCCAAAATCTAATTTTCTTACCGTTACCCACCATCCATCTATATCCAAACTTAGTAGCCTGAAGAGCCCAAAGCACCCCTTTCCAAAAAACAGAAGCATGATCAGCACGACAGGCAAAAACATTCGGATTTTCAGTCCTATACTTGAATCTAATCAGATCAACCCATTGCTTATTCTCAATACTGTGAAACCTCTTAACCCATGAAGCCATTAAGCACAAGTTTAAATCTCTAATGTTAGGGATCCCGAGCCCACCGTAATCTTTTTTCATAGAAACCAAATGCCAATTAGCAAGATGCAGCTTACTGTGGCCTTCAAAATCATTCCAAAGACAATTGGCCATTTGAGAATTAAGCAAATCAATAGCCCACTTAGGAAACCGGAAGAAGGATAAAAAATACACCGGAATACTTGACAGACAAGCCTTAATAAGAGTTAAACGCCCAGCAACCGAAAGAAGTTTACCCTCCAACCAAATGATCCTTTTCAAAATCTTATCAACTAAAGGTTGGAAGTCCTCTTTAGAAATCTTGTCATAATGAAGCGGAATACCGAGATATTTAATGGGAAACGTACCCATCTTACAATAAAAAATATTAGCAAAAACACTGGTTTCAATCTCATCACACCCAAGGGGAATCAGCTCACTCTTATGAAAATTAATACGAAGCCCCGACATTTGCTCAAAACAGGACATAAACCATTTCAGATGTAAAGCAAATCTTTCATTATTTTTAAGAAACAAAAGAGTGTCATCCGCATACTGCAAACTAATAACACCCCCCGGGCAAAAATCACTACACAGACCCTCCAACAACTCATTGTCAGCAGCTTTTTGAAGGATTCTGGAAAAAATGTCAGCAACCAGATTAAAGAGGATGGGCGAAAGCGGATCACCCTGCCTCAAACCTTTACCAGTTAAGAAAAAATCACTCTCTACGTCATTAATCTTGACCCCAACAGAGCCCTTATCAAGTAAGGACAGAATCCAGCACCGCCACTTACTGCCAAAACCCCACTTCGTCAAAACATCCACAAGAAAACTCCAATTCACTTTATCGTACGCTTTCTCAAAGTCCAATTTGAGGACAAGACCTTTCACATTGTTTTGATGGATTCTATGAATAACCTCGTGAGCCGTAACCACACTTTCCAGGATATATCTGTTCTTGAGAAAAGCAGTTTGATTCGGAGAGATGATTTTGTTACAAATAGGACTGAGCCTATTAGTAAGGACTTTGGAGATGATTTTATAACTACAATTTAACAAACTAATAGGTCTAAACTGCTTGATGTTTCTGGCATTATTCTCTTTGGGAATCAACGAAATCATAGCAAAATTAAGCCGAAACAACTCAAGATCATTCTTCTCAAAATCTTTAAAAAGGTTAAGAAGGTCATACTTAATCAGCTCCCAGAACTTTTGGTAAAAAAGAAAAGGCAAGCCATCGGGACCCGGCGCCCCGTCAAGGTAGGACCCAAAACGCAATCCTAATCTCTTCTTCTGTGAATGGCGCCTCCAAAAATAAATTGTCCTCAACAGAGATCTTTTCATTAGTATCAAAAAAATTATCATTAATATTAATATTAGGCTTAGCTTCAAAACCAAACAGCGATTTATAAAAATTGCAGGCAATATTAAGCATCTCCTCTGGATCACAAGTTGGACCACTCGGCCCTTCGAGAACGGGAATAAAATTTTTCCTGCGTCTCTGATTAGCAACGGTATGAAAATATTTAGTGTTCTTATCACCTTCTTTCACATTTCTATCTCTAGCTCTCTGTCTAGCTTTAGTTTCTTCAATGCTCCAAATAAACTCAAGTTCTTTCTTAACCAAATCAAGTCTAGAACTTTCCGAACTAGATAGATTTCTAGATTCTGATAGGACATCCAGATTATCAAACTCAGTTAGAAGAGCTCGTTTTCTCCTCTTAATGTCAGCCTCTCTATTATAGCTCCAGCCTTTAGTTACCTTCCTGATGTTTCTAACTTTAGCTTGCCAAATATCAATAGCCCTACTCGCTCTTACCGGGGCATTCCAAGTCTTATAAACAATATCAATAAAGTCATCATGGAGTAACCACCATTTCTCAAATTTATATCTGGGTTTGCAAATAGGGACACCATCCCCCGAATCCCACAGAATCGGGGTATGGTCACTGCCAATCCTAGGAAGAGTGGAAGCCATAGCGCGAGGGAAACGAACATCAAAAGAAGTACTAACAAAAACTCTATCAATAACAGCCATGATTATATTCTCCTGATTATTAGCCCAAGTAAAGCGCCTACCCGCCAACGGCATTTCCACAAGACCCCACAGGTCAATCCATTCGTTAAACTTATTACACCATCTATTATCAACTCTACCATTACTCTTATCAGCTTGAGACCTGACCAGATTAAAGTCGCCTCCAATAATGATAGGAATATTATTATCCGAGACCAAAATGTCATGGAGCTCAGAGATAAAATCCTGCTTACCTTCGTTATAAGGGGACCCGTAAACCACAACCAACTTCCAAGTGAAGTCCAACATTTTACACTTAATCAAGCACTGAACCGAAAACTCTTTAAATTCTACATGCAGGCAATCCATTAAATCAGAATTAATGCCAACCAAAATCCCTCCTGCAGAGGCTTTGGATGGAAGACAATGCCAAACAAAATTCTTAGCACCACTAATATTGGAAAGGAAAGACCCACTAAAAGTCTCTTTCTTAGTTTCCTGCAGCCCAATAAAATCAACCTTATTGTTTCTAATAAGTTCACTCAAGCACTGAGTTTTGCCCGGTTGACCTAAACCCCTCACATTCCAAAAAATACCTCTCATACTCCCCTACCTTTCCTAGGGTGCTTGCCCCGTCTTGATTTACCAACTGTAGTCCACTCCCCGACTTCTAAAAGGTCTCCAACCTCCTTCAGAGGTTCTTGAAAGCAAACTTGCTTATCAACCTTTTCTCCATCATCCACATCCATCAAAGCGACATTCTTATTTTTAGAATTAACACTAGAAATGTCTCCCACAGAGACCTTCTGTTCAAAGTTCAAGACTCTAATAGCATCATGTTCTTTACAAATCTGAATGTTATCAGCAATTTCACATATAGAACTACCCAAAGTAACACCAACCTTCTCAGCCAATTCATTTAGTTCATGAACAGTTAAAGAATCAAAAGAGGATTTAAGAGAAGTACCTTTTGGTTTAGGACATTCTTCCAGATTTTTAGTTTGTAACAGTTCTTGAGCCTTTTGCAAAATAGTTTTACCTTGGTCCTCAATTCTCTTACTTCTCCTCTTGTTAGAATTGGCCCCCATTGATTTTGTCTTTTCTTCACCAGACCAGAATCAGTAGCTTTCAGATCACCACCCTCTTGTATTTTACCAGCAACAGCCTTATCAGAAGAAGCCTCACTAGAGCCGACTCCAGCCAAAGCCCCCTGAGAGCAAGCCGAAGCAGTCAAATTCATGCCAGAGAGATCAAGCCGCTGCACAGCCTGCACATCACATGTCTCTTTCGGAAAACCAAAATCTCCAGAAGCACTCTCACCATTTTCCTCCCACTCGTCCTCAGAACCAATCAGTTCCAAATCCTTAAGAATATCAAAACAATTTCTGTCCTCTCTCCCAATCTCCATAGAAGCCCGATTCAAATTATCTTTAAACATTTGTGCCCAAGATTTAGTTTCTCTCAAGCCAGACTCAACAACATTCAGAGCATCATCATAAGTAGCCTTCATACCATCAAACATAACTCCCTTACCTTTTTGGTTACCAGATTTAGACACCGATAATGACTTATCATGCGCAATCTCTTGTTTACTTCCAGAACTAGCCAGATTTTGATCAGTAACCATTTCTTCCCTCTTGTCCTCTAATTTTTTCACTTCATCATCAAAGTCATCAGTTCCATCATCATTATCGTCCTTGCCATCGTCTTGACCACCATCATCCACAGATTTCTGCACACTATCTTTCTCCACCACCAGGTTAATCAGGAACAAAATCTTTTCAGCACCCATCAAACGCTGCTGAGGAATTTTGGAGGGATCCCTACAAGCAATTTGGAGCCTAGCCACCTCATAAAAACTTTTAAAAAGACCAGTCCAATCAACATTCAGTAGCAGGCCAAAACAAGACGCAATCTGATCGAAGACTTTCCAAGTGCACCATTTGGGGGGTACACCTCTCACTTGGACCCAAACATCCTGAAGATCCTCAAAAGCATCTATCTCCCCTTTCCAGGCTTCCACATAAACCATAACTCCAGGTTTAGCAAGGTTAAAACTTGGCAACAGAGCAAGATCTGAAACTTTTTTATGAGGCGGAAATCTGACCAAGAATCTAAAATCCTCAAGTTGTCTAATTTGCCATGGCCACTTAGAATCAAAAATGTCAGACAGATTTTTCTCAAGCTCCGCCAGACTAATCTCCCCCTGATCTATAGTGATAATCCCGCAATTGCTAAACCGAAAAGAGGCACATCGGCTGGACTCAGGAACTTCAAGGTAAAAGAAACCTAAACCACTTGCAGCACTTCCAATATATTTAGCAGCCAAGTGAGGTTGCAAACGAACAGGGCACTGATCCAACTGATGATTAGATTCTTCACAAATGAAGCATAACTTGGGATTTCTACAACTCCCAACCAGATGCCCAGGTTCCCCACAATTATAGCATATAGAACGAGCATACTGAGACTCAGCCAATAAAGGATCATTGGTATTACCTTTAGTTTGGGGGGCCAAATTTCTCTGATTACTGCCACTTCCATCCACCCCTTGACTATGCTGACGAGGAACAGGCAAATGAGTAGAAACTTGCTGAACCAACCCTTGAGGAGGATGTTGAAACCATTGATGAGACGGACCTTGAGGAGGACGACCACGAAAATTCCGCTGGCCTCTGAACGGTGGCGGAGGACGCCATCCACGCCCGAAATTACCACCGCCACCTCTTCCCCACTGATTCCAGCTACGGTCAGACATCCTCACAACTTCGGCAAAAGATGAAAATCCTCGCCCACCACCACAAAAATCTTTGGAGAAGCTTAAGGAACGAGGGTTTGGGATGAAGTAATCACGGGAAGAAGCAGGAAAACAATCCGAAATAGCGACACTACCGGAGGAAATCGCCGATTTCTGGATCCAGACGCGTGTTTCGCACGCCTTCTGAACCCTAGAATCGGGGGAACGACGAACAGGGATACTCCAGAGTTGCCCGAAGAATTCCTCAATGCAATCCTCCTCGCTGCTCATCGATCGGGACCGACCGAATCCAGACTCAAAGCATTCTTCCTGAAATGCCCTCCCGATCCACCACAAACAGCGCCAGATGTCACATATCTACTCGGAGAAGGAGGGCAAACCTCGGAGAGCGACGGGAGACCCAACTCCACGCAATCAACGCGAGAGGAGACACCCGAACGGAGATCGTTGCAAGGCGCCCAAGCCCTCTCGGAGGTCGCTAATGGCGATGATGAGCTGAGTTGTTCATTCAAATTGGTTGCGCGGGAAGCTAGTTTCGTGGGGGAAGTGCGCAGAGCACGTGCAGATGTGTTGCGTTAGTGCAAAGGTTTTTTTTAATGGTTTGGTGATAGCAAGTGTCTCAAAGTGGGAAGAAATACTTTTTAGTAGTGATTTTTGGGCATAGCTTTTAGTTTCAGAGCCGAAACGACACCATTTATTGGTCTGTAAAAAAAAATTATTAGTCTTTTGGAAGAAAAAGGAAATTCTCAGAATAACTGTATTTGTTGTGGCCTTATTGATAATGAACTTTTTCTTGTTGAAAACTAAAAGATGAGGATGGTTTCAGAATTCCTTCCCTGTCTTTGTCACTTGCTAACAAAACTTTTACAAACTTGATGCTATGTTGCTCTACCAGTCTACTGGTAGATGATAGCAGCCGCTGAGACTTGTTGATTATCCAGCTTGCCCGCCATATATAATCTCGCCTACCATTTGTAACAAGGATCCACCATTTAGCTGATATTGCTTTGATTTATTGCTCTATCTAGGTTCCATGGTATGTATGAATTTCCACATTGTTTTGCTTCCTGCTGACATCAGCATGTCTAGCATTCAAATCATTTTCCTTCAGAACTGAAAGGTGTTTCTTTTTCAAGGTTCCATTATTATTACTTCCGACAGGAATCTGCTTCTTCCTTTTCACTTCTGATATTAGGTTGACATCCCCCCATTGGATGCAGTGTTAATGGAAATTCGCTAGATAGTAGTATTTGCATTTCAAAATTGGACAGATAGCAGTTACTAATGGACAGCTAATGACAAGTCATATACATGATGTTTGGGAACGAGACTCTTTTATTTTTATATGCATTTACTCAGTATTGTTTCTTGTCAATCTGTGGAATAACTTTTTTAAGACAGACTTATAGAATACCCTTTTTATTTAAGGTGTTTGGACTTTTTCAAAACAATCTGAATGTTTGAAGGTAAAATTACCTGTGTGCAGAAGCCTAATTCTAGTGCTGACCTATTACTATCACTTCTTTTGCGTATTGTACTCAAAACTGAGTGCCTAGCACTTATTTCCCTTTGTAAGCTTACCCGCTGGTCTTCCTTCAGGAGGTTGACTCTTACCAACTCCCAACTTATCTTTGTTTTCATAGGTGGGCAAACGTCTCCGCTATCTTACCAAGCATCCTCACTCAGGCATAAAGGCAACAGCTTCAGACCTATTAGGATACTGGAAAAGGGTTGTCCTTGAAGACGCTGAAAAGAAAAATGGGACTCCACAGAACGGAAAATCAAATAATACTGTGGTAAAGGTTGAGAAGGTTGAGCCTATGAAAGTTGAAAAGGTTTCTACATCGCCAAGGGCGCTAATGTCAATAAAAGTGATATGGATGTCAGCACTATGAAGTCTGAAGGTGTTAAGGTTGAGAAGATTTTTGATAATGAGCTGAAAGCCCAATCTGTCAAGGTTGAGAAAGTATCAAAAGTAGTTAGTGAAGTTTCTGCTGCTGAGCACCCATCTCTTGTCCGAGGTGATCCGCCAAGGCTGACATCCATCGTCAGATGCAATGATGCTAATCGTGACAAAGTTCGGGGGATGCTTGGTGATGCCTTCTCCAGAGTTTCTGAAGAGACTAGAAAGGATGACAGGGAGGAAGTGAGAAACATCATAGATGAAGTAGAAGCATGCGACCCATTCAGGGTTGCTGTGACGGTGGAGTGTGCCTTGTTTCAGAAGCTGGGGAGTTTCACTGGGCCTCATAAGACAAAGTACAGATCATTGATGTTCAATCTGAAGGCGGATAACAACACTGACTTCCGGAGAAGGGTTCTCCTTGGGCAAGTGAGGCCTGAGAGGATTGCTGACCTAACCCCTGCAGAGATGGCTAGCGACACAAGGAAGCTTCAGAACAAGAAGAAGGACCCGGACCCGAAGTCAGTCACGGGTCCAAACTCGGATCCGGACTCGGACCCGATGGGTACCCGGACCCGAACAGGTACTCGGACCCGATATCAATGCTACGTGTAAAATGCACAAATCTATAGAAATTTTGTAAGCTCCGCCGCGGGTCCGAAGGGAGAGAGCGTTTTTTGAAATTAGCTGATCCTTGTCCGCATTCAAACGTGACGTGATCGAGTGAACAACCAACGATGTGACTTGCACACCCGGCAGTTGGCAGCCTGGGACTAGTGTCTTTTGGCGATTCGCCGATTCCAGTCTTCCAGGTCTCCTTCGCAAGCGCGGGAATTGAACAGGGAGGGCAGGAAAAGCGCCCCAAAATTTCCAGCGTCTTGATCACAGATCACGTGGCTTTGGAGTTCGCGATGCTTCTCCAATCTCCACGCGCAAGATCAGGCAGGTGTGTAACGGGTCCGGGTCTGAGTACCCACGGGTCCAAAATGAGACCCGGACTCGAACCTAGATCCGGACTCGGACCCGAAATAATATACCCGTGGGTCCAAATTTGGATCCGAACCCGGACCCATCGGGTCGGGTACCTACGGGTACCCGGACCCACGGGTATTTTTGCCATCCCTAGTCAGCCATTTGCGATTGGTTACCAAAGAGCCCATTTGCAGTATTCACTGCTGCCCAGTTGCGCAAGGCATCAAGAGCAAATATAATAAGATCACTTTAGCTTACTATCAGCCTGTACGCGTCAGCTTTGTCCTATGTAAAAAAAAAGTGAGAAAAGAAGAGAGAAGAGAGTTAGCTCTTATTTAGGTCCTGTTTGGGAGAACTCCAGCTCCCAACTTCAACTCAGATTTGAAACTTGTAGGCTAAAATAAAGTGAATTAAGTTTATATTTTTAGTTTAAAATGTAAACAAGATGATCTACCTAAACACTCTTAATGTACCTACAGCTCTAGCTTTGCATAGGAACATAGGTAGATTATTTATGTACAAGAGAGAAGAGATAGTTATTGCACCGCATCTAAAGACAACCTTTAAAGATAGTTATTGTATAAGCTGGTTTTTAGTTTACTCTAGATGATATGGATAAAAAATAGAGTAAGGGCATGTACAATAAGGTTACTCAGCTTACTCTTAGCGTCAACTTTGTCATATGTGGAAGAGTGAAAAAAAAGGAGAGAGAAGAAAGCTGGCTCTTATTTAATATTAACCATTGCATAAGAGTATAGGTAGATTAGTTATGTATAAGAAAAAAGAGATAGTTATTGCACAATATCTAGAGCCTACCTTTACTAATGCTTACTTTAGATAATATGGATGAAAGATGAAGTAAGTAGTAGGTTTATCATTGTACTTGCTTTAAACAGTAGACTTTGCTATTGTACTTATTCTAATGTAGCCTTGGGGCATGTAAGCTTACCTTGAAGAGTGTTGCGTAGATTTCAGTTCTAACACTCGCCATTTGACACGCCCGACCTTAAATGGGCACACTTTTATAAATTCTAAGTTCTAACATGCTCGCGCTTGCAAATTGTGTCATGCCTAAGTTTATATTTATTTAGACCTATAGTGCATACTTCGTAGGCTTTATTTATTCCTAATGTCACATAAGTCGTGTATATTAATTAGTTTTTTAATAAAGAAGTGGCACGTTTGTTGCATTTGCCATGGTGCACCATAAAATCGGTATTTAGTTAGCAAATACTCCAAAATGGTGACCGTTTGTTGGAACACACTGGCTCTATTATACTAATACTAGTTCAGTGCTTATGCGTTGTTGCGGAACATAAAATTTGTAATGTAATATAAAGGTCAAGTAATAAAAGAAAAATTAAAAATTTGACTATAAGGTCAAACATAAATAACTGCGAACATGAAGGTGTATTGGAGTATCTTAAAATTAGTATTTAAGTATACCGAAGGCAGAGGATAACAACATAATAAAGTTGTTGTAAAATGACCACTAATTTTCTGAGGTAAGACAAAGTTTTTGCAAGACAAAATCCCACTGGACTAAAAGCTTGAGGTCACATGAAAAACGGGGCATAAATTTTAAGAAGCATTGAATGGGAAAGTAAGCTTGAGCTAATGAAATTTAAAAGATGACATTATGTTGTGCTGCATATACGATATACCTAATATGCACCGTATACCTATATCCACCTTATATTTTATAGGATGAATGAAAACAGAAGCCTTCGTGACATAAATCTGTGACACTATCCTTGAAATACCGCCGTATACTTAAGATATACAAAAATTCTATTGATAACAAGAGCACATGCAAACTGGCTTATAAAAAGGGAGGCCATGATTAACTAGGTTAAAATGGGCATCTAGTTAGGAACCAAAGCAATATCACTAAGAGTGTAGGCATATATAAGGTTTTGATAACAACAGCACATGCAAACTGGCTGCACACTTGAAAAAGAATAGCAAACTACCAGGGAAATAATATGGTATTTTAAGTTTTCAACATATTAATGTATTGTAGGAAATTGCACTTAGAAAAGAATAGCAAAAACATGGAATGGGGCAATTGAACAATTATTGCATCAAATAGTTATTATTATGGCACGATTCGTTATGAACTGCATGATTTGAATCAGAAGTATTTGATAATGATTGAGCGAACTAAAGCAAACCAAAAAGGTGATACATTTTAAAAAAAACATATGACAGGAGCTTTGCCCATTCATTAAAGAGTAATAGAGTTTTAAAGTTACACAAGCATCACCATTTAAATTATAATAATAGTTAACTGGTGACTATTTCACAAGATAAAAGCAAATCATTTCCTGATTCATAAACAACAGAGAAAGCACCTTTAACAGCATCATGACCGTGGATAAAAAAGGTGTAGGTCCATTTGACCCCTGAACTATCACGTTTGTCTAAAATTCAGCCCTCAACTACCAAAATAGTTAACCAACCCCCCTCAACTATCAACGCCATTATTTTACCCCCAAGACCATTTGAAGCCAGTTTTAGCTGGCGTGGATAAAAATGCTATAGTTGACATGGCATGATTTTCAAAAGTTGAACAAGGAAAGACTATTTTTCAAAGAAGAGTAAACATGAATGAGCTATCAGAATGAAATGACATGGTTAAGTGCATATTCATAGCTACCGTGGCCCAATGCTCTTGTTCAATACTTTAATATTTATTATGTACAATTGCACAGATACACATGAAAATTGCAATTATAGGAACCTTATTGAGTATGAGTCTGATTAGAATATGCCAATATGCGGGGTGCATAAAAATATATAATGTATAAATAACAATGAGGAGACAGATTCACCTAGAGGATTCACCAAATAAACTTGCAAGATCAAATCCTTTTCATCTACAAAACATTGGTGTGCTTTTTGGCTTGTGGAATGTCCCAATGCATTAGTATCACCAATACTATGCAGCTTTGCTTATAGAAGGGCAAGAGATGAGTCTAATTTAACTATTTTTCTAGAAATGGACAACCCATAGTTTTATCAGCATAGGCACATGAAATCATTAGGATATGTATTGCTGTAAACAGTTTTAGTAACAAAGATGCAAGAAATGACTTTCAAAGCAATGCAGATTTGCCATGTACTATTTCTACAGGAAGTCTAGTCATGAGCTCAATGGTACTTCAAAATGTTCGTTTCAGCTAAAGCTCTAGGCAAACTGCTAAAAAAATGGCAGATCTGAATGGTAAAGCTGTCATCACAATGAAGTTATCTATTAAAAAGCCCAACTCAAACTATCTTAACACAATCTATGGAACTGGAAACAACACCTTTTATAGCATAAGTTCTTTAACATCCTCTAGGAATTTTTAAGCTACACGGAATGGGTTGCGCAAGCAAGTAACTTACATCTAGTAAACACTACAAAAAAACTCCTCCCAATGCATGGCATGAGATAAAAAAAATGTACTTCTACAGTGGCCTGCTATTCCCCCAAATAGATTTCCAAGAATCTGATCCAAGATTCTTTTTGTAACAAAATTCACTAACTCCTTAAATGCACATAAGAATCAAAATTCAAGCCATCTAATGACATTAATCCATAAACATATACATAAGCACAAGTAGCTCTAGTGTTCTCCTAGAATTCACACAAACTTTGGACTTCTTTTCATCTATGGAGGAGCGCGAGCTTGTCATTAAATGCACATAAGAATCAAAATTCAAGCCATCTAATGACATTAATCCATGAACATATACATAAGCACAAGTAGCTCTAGTGTTCTCCTAGAATTCACACGAATTTTGGAATTCTATTCATCTATGGAGGAGCACGAGCTTGTCATTGCAAAACACAGCAAAGGAGTTGAGGAACTCCACCGTGTTCGAACATATTCACCTGTAGTGCGTAGAGATACACGCGATTAGAGACCCCGAAAGAATAAGCCCAATTATGTGGGGAATCACCACCAGATTAGAAGATTGGAGAGGGGACAGACGAGGTGGATAGTCCACTGGTTGAAGATGGTGATGGCCCTCGCGCTCTCATCGTCGTCGTCGTTTGTCGGCACGAGTGTAGTAGGCACGCGCGAGTGGCCAGAAGCACTTGCCACCGTCGATATCAGGAGACACAGCATGGCTTCTTGCCGTGGTGGTAGGGGCTTCTGTCATGGAGAAACACACCACCAAATTAGATTTTAGAGCATTTCAATAGGCAACCAAGCTTCGAATCAAGCTAAGCCTAGGATTTGACAAGCAGTATGAGGCTGATTAATACCTTAATGTGGATTTAGGGTCTAGACGAGCATCGGGTCAATCCAGACACCACCAACAATGAGGAAGTAGAGCAGGAGGCTGGGGAATAGGGGAGGTGATGTAGTAGTGCAAGGTCGTTGTCGCAATTTCACCGAGCCACCGTCGGTCGAATCAAGCAAGTAGTAGGGTGGAGAATGGAGCGGTGGCCTGGACTGAGAGAGGCCAGAATGTCGACAGAAACAGGGGGTAGAGATCACCTGGACCGAGGTAGCCAAAGAGAATGAGTCACAGAGACGTGGGAGCACGCCCATGAGAAGCCTCCCACTTCCATTGTCCCTACCTTCGCGGAGTGGGAGGGGGACGGTTTGGGCATAGGTGTGGGGCCTGGGGGAGAAGAGAAAGTGTCTGATTTTGTTATTCTGTGACATAAGCGTGGGAGGGATGGACAGGAGAACGGATGTACCACCACTAACTCCTAATTAGAAGTAGTAGAGCTAATATTGGTTGGCAAGATATATAAGGGCATAAAAGGTGTAGTTTTTTTTCCCCTGGTGTTAAGCAATGTTTAAATTTGAGATTGGTGTGAACTTCTATGGAAATGGTTGTTAGGAGTGATAAAATAGTAGCTGAACCCAAGGAATTTTGATGTTTTTCATCTTGGCACCATTTGCCAAATTGGTTACATCGTCGCGGAAAGGGTCGGAAGGCACTTGATGTCATTTAAGATTATTTCTCTCTCCAAATTAGCTCGTTATGTTAATACTCTGTTCAGTAATAAATACATGTCATTCTGAACATACATCGAGTTAAACTTTCAAAATTTTAACTATTAATATTTTTAAAATATTTAAATTTGATACATAAAATCACATGCAAATTTATGGTGTAACATGGCAAAGACCATAAATTTATGATCAATGTCCTGTAGTTGATTTTTGAGGAAAAATATGTTGTAAAAGTGATTATGAAGCAGACATGCACTATCTTTGATTGTCCTCATGGGACACAGCTTTGCATGCTCCTCTCTACTCTCCCTTCCACGTGTGAAGTCTTCTATTGGCTTCTCAAATTCCTCGCATCCCTATAGTTTGTATATTGACACTGGTCTTTAAAACATAACTTTAACCAATAATTTTTATAATAATATATCTATAAGGCCTAATAAAATTATAATATTATAAATATATTTTTCAAAACAAATCTAGGCGTATGATTTTCATGCATCTAATTTAAATATTTAAAATTGTATTAACAAATAAAGTTTGAATGTTTGACTGTTTAAAACGATAACTATTTGTGACCGAAGGGAGTACTTTTCAAAGAAAAACTCTGTTCTAAGGCCCTGCTTGAGGGGCTTTAAGCCACCTTCAACCACTAAAAAGTCATTAAGCCCCTTCAAACAGCTCAGCTTTTAAGCAGCTTTTGGTACAAGTTAGAAGCTATATATAACTAGTAAAAGCTAATAGCTGAAAGTTGGGTTGGATCTACTTTTACAGCTTATTACTGTGGAAAATTAGCTATTTATTAAACAGTCTCTTATAAAAAGCTATAGTAGCTTTTTAGTCTAAAAAGCTAAAAAGCAGTTTTTCAGAAAAGCTACGGCTTCCCAAAACGGGCCCTTAGATCACTCCCTCCAACCACATATAGTTGCTATTTTGAGCATAGGTGCAATCAATTTTTTTGAAACTTTGATTGTCAATATCTTTTTAAATATTTTAAACTGGATACATGAAAATCATATGTATAGATTTATTTTGAAAAGTATTTTTATAATATTATAGTTTTATTTGATTTTATAAATATATTACAACAAAAATTACTAATCGAATGTGCTTTTTAATTTGTATCAATATCCAAAACAACATCTATTTGTGACTAGAAGGAGTACTTCCTAATTCTTTCCTCTCACAAATCCCTTGATCCTGTTAGGGTGCGTTTGGTATTGATAATTTCACATTCCCCTATAATCTAATATTCCCTCAATCGACATCGATAAATGTATCACCAAGAATGTAAGATTCCAACGCCTAGTTAATTTCAAGGAAACTACATAATGATCTCTATAATAGTTTAAAGAATTCATAACTCGAACCAACAAGTCCACAAACTTAAATTACATGATTGAAAATTTCAAACTGTGAAGAGTACATTTATAAATTTTAATATAAAAAGAAAATTTTGAATTTTATACTTAAAATTCTCACAATTTAAAATTGCAATTTTATGATTCAAAGTTAAAATTTTGGATTTTTCATAGTTTAATATTTGAGTTTTGGAATTTACATTCTAGGAATCAAAGTCTAAAATTCAAAAATCAAAATAGAATACCTAAAATTTAAATTCTCAGAACTTGAATTTTTGAAATAAAAAGACAAAATTTTAAATTGTGAGATTCAAAATTTTTAAAAATGAATTTCAAAGTCCAAAGGTGAAATTTTGATTTTTGAAATTTAAAATATGCAAATTTTAGATCCCATAATTTAGTATTCAAATTTTGATATTCTAATTTTAAAATTCATATTTTTTAAAAAAATAAATTTAGATTTTGAGTTCTTGAGGTTTAAAATTTGACTATGGCAAATTAGATCTATTGATAAAAGCATAATAGCAAAGATTCCTTTCCTTAGTAATCTAAAATATCACCATTTTCATCTGAAAATAGATTCACAGTGTTGCAGGGCCGAGCCCCTAGGGTCAAGCAGAATAGTCGAGGTCCTAAGGAATATGTACTAGTGTATATATCAATTTCCATGTTGCATTAAAGATTTAATGTACCAAAATGCCCTTTTCTAAATCATACAATTGAGAGGCATTTTGGGAATGCATTCCTCCACCTCTTCTCTATATAAAACACCCTAAGGAGGGCATGAAGGAGGATCTTGATCACTCAACACATTTATATACCTTCACTTCTCACTCTCACATAGCCCCCATGATAAAGGGTATAGAAATACCTAATGTTTAGCCTCAATCAAAGAGAGCAAAGGGGAGAAGTCGAAGGTCCATAGGTTGTTGTCTGGTTTCACGCGACTTTGTCGAAGGCTCTAGTGGATTGGAAGTACCTTTGGGGGTCTTCTCTTGGCTTCGGGCCTACCGAGGTGTCTAGCTTTGCGACTTCAAAGGCCCCCGAAGTGGCTTTGGCTTGACTTGGCTCGGCTTTGAATGCCTAGCAGAATGGTGTCGCATTGAAGCTAGCTTTGAAGGTCTTCGCCTGGCTCCAATGTTCCAACAAAATGGCATCGTGAAGGTTCTTGATCTGATCTCCATGTAGTTGGTATATCCCGCCACCACAAGATCCAGCCCCTTCTTGGCGTCTTCTGCGGTCACCTCTTCAAATCCGATAGGGGTTCTTGGTGAATTACATGACATGCATCCGCCAATACCAAAGATTGTACATCCCCATTGGTGCGCCCCCGATGAGTTGGCAACCTCCCCGTCCACTTGAATCAATTGCACTCTTCAGCAAGGAAGGTAAGGCAACTCCCCCTCCCCACTCTGCAAATTTATATGTGAATGTTAGATCTACTGAATTTGTGAATGGATTGCTATTGAATCTTCACCACTATCCCCACCGACCGCTTGAGATGCAACGCCAGCTTGGTCATGTGAGGGAACCACCGAGATGCATCACGGCTCATTTGGTGAATTTGTTAATTAGCTTGTGCAATGAATGACTAAAAACAAAGTTAAGATTTACTTGGCAAAGGTGAAAATTTGCTAGTTTATGCTAAGACATTTGTATGCGTAAAGAAACAACATGATATGCTTATTAAGTAGCCTTGTAGATGAAATATATCCAACACATATTCATAAGTCATAACAAATAAATTATCTTTGCTACTAGTATGATCATAAGTTCATAACCAAGAATGTATCTCACCATATTTAGCTCTTGGGGCCATCATTCAGACAAGGTAACAAAATGACATGACAGGTGTAATTCTTCAAAGAAATAACATATATAACACCCACATATTTTCGTGGAATAGTGTCGATATAATATGTGCTAACATTACCTATATATTATCACCATGAGATGCTTCCTCTCCTTTCTCGTGACATTGAATATCTAGACAAGTTAAACATTTCAAAAAAATAAAAATCAAAAGACATCCAAATGATATATAACAAAGAATAGTATTCTGCTTGATGAAAATCAAAATATACCCACAAAGATCATATGATAGAAACTATTAACTTGTAGCCAAGTGTTGGGTGACTAATCAAAATACCGAATCATCTGATACCAACATGCCACACATCATCTATGTTGCAAACTCAAAACTAATATCACAAGTGAAACTACAAAGTAAAATCTTGCAACACACTGCACACAACAAAAGACAATGCATCAATGCTAATAGGTAACACTATGATAGCCATTCAACCATCATTATAAACTTCAGTACAGTTGTAGAAACTATTCTTTGCTATGTTAATTAGTCACTGAATGATATGCATGATTCTAATTTGTGTAAGCTAAATCGAAATAGTCCCAATTAAGTAATTCTTGTTTTGTATTTTCTTGTCCATTGTAATGCATATAGATGGATAAAGATTCGAAGAAAGTCAGTAAAGTGCATGCTTGAATAATTAATCGCGTGGAGGAAATCACGTGTGATATTAAGAATATAGTGAACAATAATTTTTCTCTTTTCTTATACTCAAGCATGACTGAACTGAACAGACTCCTACTTGATATCAAACAAACTACTAGCCTTCTTAACGGACTTGCCATACAACGAAAGACTTGGTGCGAACAGATGGCATTGATCCTCGTGAAGAAGAAGACACATTGTCAAGTGTAGACAAGTATTTGCGCCCATACGACTACGAGAACTATGATTCGGGTAAACGTGATGATCATCACTTTAGAGAGGATGAAAGTATCGACTCGAGTGACTAGTGTTGGTCTTATGTTTGTATTATGTACAATAAGACTTATGAAAACTTTATGTATTTCTGCTTGTACAATCCGTGATTACCATGAATGTTCTTCTTTTAACTATGTTGTCATGCAAATTTGGTAAATGAAATATTGATGTCCACAAAAGATACGATATGGACGACTTCTACGCTAGTCTATTGAGTGAGGGGGGAAGTGACATACCTTGGGATGAAAGCCCAATTGGGACAGCAACATTCTCCAATTGACCATTTCAGTACCTAGTTGAGAACTCACAATAAAAGATCAAAAATTTCTTGGAGAAGGAAGACAATATATTGGTGTCGGCTTGGCTTAATGTTAGTTTGAACCCAATGCAAGAGACCCAACAAACTCGTGCTAGTTGATTACTTCCACAAAAACAAAACTTTCTTCTCATATCATACTCAGAATTCACTTATGCACTGTTGGTCATCTATTCAAGAACATATGAACAAATTTTGTGGATGTTATGATCGCATTGAGCATAGAAGGCAAAGTAGGATAACAGAGTAAGATAAGGCCGGTCTATATCCCTTTTTTTGTTATAACTTCATGTTTGTGTCCATGTTATAAGCTACCTATGCTTGTACAGATTGTCCATGCTAAAGCTTTGTACCACAAAGGACAATCATTTGTATACTTACATTGCTGAAATGTATTACAACACTATCCAAAGTAGACTGATCATTTATCTCAGAAAAAGTGGAAGACATCATCTAATACTTCTCTGAGTAGTTCTAGTACTCTTGCTCCAATGTAATTTATCTTGATGAAGATGCTCCTACTACATAAACTGATGTCTTGAGAAGACCAAATGGTAGGAAGGCTGAGAAAGAATGGTTACATTGAGGTAAAGGTTCTGTTGACAGTATTGGAGTAGGTTCACTCTACATGGAAGCGTTAGAAAACTGTAGGAAAGAGATGAAAGAATTGAAGGTTATGAAAGAGCTTAACAAGGACGAGCGGTATGAACGAGCATCTGTACAAGAACAAGAGAGGATTGATCAAGAGAAAAAAGATTGAGATAGGAAAAAATGAGTTTAAATTGAAGAGAATGGTCGAAGAGGAGAGAATTATAAGCATTGACATCAGTCACTTGAGTGAGCCACAATAACAATTCTACTTGACCTTGTAGAACAATATCATCATTCGAAGATGTAATAAGTCGGGTTGAGCCCTAGTTATGTTGTACGAACTAATTTGTTGGAACCTTTTATGCTATTGAACCATGCTATGTTAGAACATCTGTATGCACTATTTTGTTCCAATCTTTTGCTACCTCAACTACCTAAGCTTGTGTAAGTAAGACATTTGAGTATTGCATAGTTGAAGTGCAGAAAGTTGTATATCATAATTGAAGCACAAAAACTAGTACATCGTAATTGAAACACTGCAAACTAGTACATCATAATTGAAATACGACCAAATTACAACCCTCCATAATGTTGCCATAAGTGCTTGACTAGATCATCTTGAAGCTAAGAGTGAGCTTGTTTATTTCTGATGGATTGATGAGTTTAAATAAACTCAAAAAGTTCAGGTGTTCTTTCATGGGAGACTGCAACATTTTCTCCCATCGCTTCGTAATTGTAGTCAACTAGACCTCCATCTCACTCATCTTCAATTATCATGTTATGCATGATGATATATGCTGTCATGATATCTCTAAGTGTTTTTGAAAGTGCATCTAGGCACTTATGTTATTTTGGTGATTAATGACAAACACATATAATGACAATCTATGTAATTGAGTAAATGCTTAACTTAGTGCTTAACAAATGACAAACCTCTAATATGATTATATTGCTATGAGACTAACGTGTTATTGCCTAGTTGAGTATCAGTCTCATCTATTTAGAGGAAAATCAAGTGGGATGGTTAAGCAAAGATAAGGTATGCAATTTTGGTATCTTTTCTATATTTGTTATTGCATTCCTTTTGTACAAATGCATAGTGAACTCCAAGTAGCATGTTGATTATATATTCACATTGGTTCATGTCATATTTATTTGTGCATATATATTCATTTGAGTTCATTATGTGCTTTGTTTTTAGTATGCATGTATTAACTGGAGTTAAACTTCATATTGCTATAGATTGTCTTGGTGCATGCATGTTTTAGTTGTGTATCTTCTCATGCACCTCTCGTAGTGAAGTTTAATCTAGAGTTGGATCACATATTTACTCTTATTCCAAATATTAGTTGCACATGTACAATTCATGTATATTCTATCATGTGCTTCATTTAAGTAAAGACTGTGATCCTTGCCATGATTTAATTGATTCATCATATCGGCAATTATCTCTCTAGTGCATATAGATCAATTACATATTCATCATGATGCACTTAGTAGAGAACATTTCTTGTGTCAAGTGTTTCCGTTTATATTGTGCCTCTTTATATGAAACACTTGTGGTAATCAACTGCTCACAAATATCAATTTATTCATATCTATTGAGCTTTTGGGACTAATGTCTTTCATGAGTGGTTTGGAAAGAATTAGGTCCCGTGTGTGTATGATGACCAAGATATCTTGGAGGATGATCGTTAAGCCGAGGTCAACAAGACGGCGGTGTCACCAAGAGTTGAGGACTAAGCCAAGATCGACTTGGCGTGGAGATCGTCGGAGAGGATGATCAAGTCAAGGTCGATAGGACGAGAATCTCATGAGGTGAATCGAGTCAAGTTGGACAAGGCGAAGATGTCATCAATCATTTAGTAAAAGACATCATGCACATTGCATCCACGGAGAAGACGGCATGCGGATTGAATGTAAGACTTAGATTTCTCGTTTTAATTTGAGTCTAATGATTGCCGTACTATTAAGAGGGATGCGACGTCGAATGACTTTTAGATGTGTCAAGTGCTCAAATGATCCATCCTTGTGAAACTTAGAGAGAGAGTGGAGTTGGTGGTGTCGGAAAGTAAGAATTGTAGGTCTCTCTTGGATTCTTTATGAAATCTGGATTTATTCTTTGAGATTTGGGTAGTGAGACCTTTTTAGTTGTATAGCCCTTGTTCTTAGCTTTCAATAGAGTCCAAAATCACTTAAATCGGAGTCCGGAGTCAAAAGTTAAGATCGTTTTCGTCGGGCTGCTCAGTGCCAGTTCGGACTATCCGAAGATGATCTCGGAGTATCCGAATGTTCGGACTATCCGAACATATTTTCGGACTATCCGAAGTGAATTCTCTGTTTCTTCGAGTTTGACGCTTCTCGACTATCCGAACTTGAGCTCAGATCGTCCGAATCGACCTGAACGTTGAGGAAAACGGCTAGTTTTTGGTGGGCTCTATTTATAGCCCCATCCTCTCCCATTTTGAAGGAGCTCTTACCCCATTGATTTGAGAAGCTATCCTCTTGTTCTTGAGCCCCCAAAACACCTCTTTGCCCTTAGATCTAAGTGATCCCCTTTGTGAGAAGGGTAGGGAAGAGTGTGAGGAGTGAGGTGCTAGGTTGAGTGAGATTTGAGTTGTTTGAGCACTTGATTTCATCTCCAAGCTTGTTTTTCGTGAGCATTTGTTACTCTTGGAGGTTGAGGACTCCTAGACGGCTAGGAGGTCGCCTACGAGCCACCGAAGCTTTGTGTGGTTGGCCGTGGGAAGTTTGTGAAGGCCGATTCCGCCTCGCAAGGGAAGGAATCAAAGAAGTGAAAGCCATGAGTGCAAGGTGCAACACCGGCGGCTAGCGGTTGAAAGAGACCCCGTGTCTTGGGTGACCAAGCCGCGGCCAGTGCAAAGTGCAACACCGGGAGGATAAGGGTTGAAAGAGACCCCGGCTTGGTGCCGCCTCAACAGAGACGTAGGATCCCCTCAAGGATCCGAACTTCGGGTGAAAAATCATTGTCTCCAAGTTTGCTTCTTACTCTTGCTTTAGTATTTGATTTTGAATCTTGAAATTGCCCGATCTACTTTTCTATTGAGTTTTCCGCTATATCTCTACTTGTTCCACGTACCTGGTAGTGTTTAGAATTTTTGTGTTCAAGTAGTTTGATTATAAGTTGAAGAAATTTCAAATTTCATCTCGAGGTGTCCAACCCGGAGTATCCGGACAATTACCCTGGATAGTCCGGACATACCGGAGTATCCGGAGTAAAAGCTCGGATAGTCTGGGCTAACCCCCTCGGCTCTTCAAGGTCTCCAATCCGGAGTATCTGGACCCCTGACTCTGGATAGTCCGAACATACCGGAGTATCCGGATAAAAACCCCGGACACTCCGGGCTTAGACCCTCCGGATTGTTTTATTCCACTGTGATTTAGTTTAAATTTATAATTCGCCTATTCACCCCCCCTCTAGGCGACATCCCCTGTCCTTTCAATTGGTATCAGAGCTTGGTCTCTCATTTTATTAGACTTAACCGCCTAGAGAGTAAAGGATGTCGACTAGAGGATTAGAGCACTCACACGATCCACTTGTGCTAGATGGTTCAAATTATGCTTCATGGAAATTAATTATGACTACTCATTTTAAATCCATGAGCCCCCAAATATGGTGGATCGTAGATGTCGGCTTTTCCTCTCCATTGAATAAAATTAATCCAACTGAAGGAGAGATGAAATGCATACATCTCGACGCTCAAGCTGCTTATGCTTTATCTTGTGTTGTTAGCGATGAATTTTTTGATAAAATATGCAATCTCAAGAGCGCTCATGAAATGTGGATAAAGCTTCAAGAACTATTTGAATCATCCACTTCCATTGAGGATTGCATTGAGGAAGAGATGTCGGGAGATGAAACCTCATGCTCCACATCAAGTGATGAAGAACCGAGATCTCCATCGACCTCAACCTCCGTCTCAAGTGACGATGAAGATTCACTCACTTCTCGAATCCGTTGCTTCATGGCGAAAGGTAAGAATGAGGTAAGTGATGATGATGATGATGAGCTCTCTTGTGAAGAGTTTATGAATATGTTAAAGGAGCTAAATGAATGTCTTGGGAGGGAGAAAAAGAAATATAAAACTTTGAAGCTTGAACATGAATTACTTCAAAATGATTTTAATATGTTTCAAGAAAATCATGAATCCCTCCTTCTTAAAGAAATTCATAAGCCTAAGGTGGATATGGGAATCACATGTAATTTAATTGATGAAATGCCATGCTTAAATGTCAACTCTAATATTTCATCAAAAATTGACATGTCCACCTCTTGTGAAGTTTTAATTGATACATCTTGTTGCTCTAATAAAATTTCTTCTAGTTCCTCTATGTCTTTGGATGCTAATCTTGTAGAGGAAAATAAAGAGCTCAAGGCCCAAGTCATTAGATTGGAAAATGACTTGAAGAAATACGTAAGGAAAAGTCATCTCGACGAGATCTTGAGCAAGCCAAGGGCGCCTCAAGATAAGCGAGGACTCGCCACAACTCCAAGAGGGAGAAGAGTAAGAAGAAGCACGATACAAGAATGAAGATTTATTGTGTGCTTCGCTTGCAACAAGAATGGCCACTTCGCCTCCGTGTGCCCTAACAAAGTGGAGATCAAGCCACAACCATCAACCATGAGGCAAACCGACAAAGAGCAAGTCAAGAAAAAGAGACGTTCAAAGCATACTTGCTACAATTATCGGGAAAAGGGGCATATCAGTAAGAATTGTCCCAAAGGTATAATCCCTAAGCCTACTCATCATTTCAATGATTATTTGCTTAGGAAGGACAAAAATGGCAATGTGTTTGCCAAATTTGTCGACTCTTCTAAGTCTATGCATAATAGTGATAATCATGTGCTTAGAAGAAATAAATGTAGAAATGTGTTTGCTCAAAATGCTATATCTCCTAAGACCAAGAAAAATCATGTTGATCATGTGCTTAGGAAAAATAACAATAGCAAAATATTTTCTAGATATACTAGATCCTCTAAGCTAATGCATAATTTCAATTATCATATGCTTAGAAGAGATCAAACTAGAAATAGTTTTGCAAAGTACTATTGTCCTCCTAAGCCTTGTTATAAAAATACCAATCAATTGCCTAGGAGGAATAATTATTGCAAACCTATTTCTAATTATGTTAGTCAATCCAATAATATCCAAATTAGGACCATTTGGGTTCCTAAATCTATTATAACTAACATTGTTGGACCCAATAAGGATTGGGTACCAAAAACCGCCTAAAAGATTTTTAGGTAATATGAGATGGATTGGACGTTTGGCTTCTTCAAAAAGGAAGAGGACTTGAACATTTGCAAAATGGAGCCAAGCATGAGGATGATCACATCAAACTTGAGCCAATGCCATCTCGGGTAACAAGTATTTAATTTGATTACTATTTAGCTTATAGCCTTGCGTAGGTAATATTGCATTATTCATGAAAATCAATTTAGATTACTTGTTCATTTGCTTGCTCATGCTTATTAGTTGTTTTGATTGCAATCTTGAGCAAGTTTGGGATAGTGGCACATTAAGGTGGAGTGTTTATTCATATCAATGTATATTACATCCCTACATGTGCCCATATTTACATAAGTGCTAATATATTTTTTCAAAATCAAGTCATTTAGCCAAAAGTCAAAATTTTGTATACTATTAGTATTCTTGTGAAAAACTAATTGCAAAATATATACAAATGTATTTGAAAAGTTTTTCAAAGGTTTTGGCTTCACAAAATCTATTTTGAAAAGAAAATAAGTTTCATGATCAAAATCTAGTTACTAGTATCTTGTTTTGGATTTAAACTTCTAATTTTCATAGAATTATATGTAAAATGATTTTGAAAGTAGTTAAAAATGAAAAACCTAGAGTTGGTCATTCTTAACAATTTTTGTGTTCAAAAGATTTTCAAAAGACCAACCTAGCAAAAGTTATTTGATTTTGAAACTCGCCGAAAAACTATATTTGACCCATAATGGTCATATTATTGCACTTAGTGAGTTTCTCCATTTGGACCGGATCTTGTGTAGTATCTTGGTTCAAAATGGTAATTCAAACTCATACATACCAATTCCAATCAAATATCTTCACATTTTCTTCATTTGTTACTTTTTGGAATGATTTGAAAATCATATGCATTCATATTCTTCATATGAGCCGTTTTGGTCAAAAAGTCAAAAATGTATTCAAAAAGACTAATATTTGTGAAAATCTTTATAAAAAGTCTCAAATATGTATTTCAAATGTTTTACAACGCTTTCGGAGTAAAAATTTCTATTTTAGAAACAATATAGCAAATTTGGCCTCAAATGGATCTTATAGAATCTTGATTTTGGATTAAATAAAATATTTTCATAAGTTAAAATCTATTGAGTTTTTGAAAAAGTGGTCAATACAAAACTCATAGGGTTGGTCATTTCAAGCATTTCTTTAGTTCAAAGTTTTTCCAAACGACCAACCGTTCAAAAGTTATAGCCATTTGAATTTGGCCAAAATTCTTCATTTGACCCAAAATGACCCATTCTTGCATATTGTGAGTTTTGCTATTTCAATTGGATTTCTTTGTGTATCCTGCCTTGAAATAGTATTTCTAACTCATTCAAAGTTATGAAAGTTTAAATTTCCTTGAAATTCAAATCGGATTGCATTTTGAGTTTTCGGTGCAAATTGAACTTCTATTTTTGCCTACAGCGCGCATTCTGCCATATCTTTTGAAAAAAAATTCCTTTTGAGGAAATTCTTTTTGCAAAACCTTCTAAATAGATTAAAGTTCATTTCTGGAAAGTTTCAAATCATTTCAACTTAATTTGGAAAAGTTATGGCTTTTTCTCTCTTTTGATCTTATTTGCCATATTATTGCATAGAGTTGGATTTTGCAACTTAAAAGAATTTCAATGTGCAAATTGGATTATAAATATCTCTCTAACTTATATGAAGCCATATAAGTGCAAAGTAGCATTCAAAACTCATTTGGTTGCCTTTTGAGGTTTTGGTGAAAATTCTTATCCTTTATGTGTTTCAAATGCAAATTTCACCACATTTCTCAAAGTAAATTTGATTTATTGAAAATTTTTGTTGGAAAACCTTCTCTTGCATCCTAAGTTTAGATATGGAAATTCTTAAATTTAGTTGAACTTGTTTGCAAAAATGTTGACTTCTTTTGACTTAGTGTCAAAACTAAACCTCCAATGCTCCTAATGGCCTAGTTTTTTATTGGAGGGCGATATTTGGAAAATTCTTTTTGGAGAAGTTTCTTAGATGTCCATGGAACATTTCTGCAAAATCTCATGTCTATTGGACTTCATTTGATCAAGATTTGACCCAATTTCAAAATACTCAGTTGGAGCTCGGACAGTCCGAAAATGCATTCGGACAGTCCGAAGTACTCGGATACTCCGAAAATTTATTCGGACATTCCGAATCCAACAGAGAGGGTCTACTTGGACATTCCGAGGTAAAGCTCGGACATTCCGAGGTTTAGGCTGATTGTGAGGCTGTTTTGTGATTTTTGTTTCTCCAAATGGGTTCATAATCAGAGGAAAGTCTTATGACATGTTTTGATCCTCTATAGTTGGACTTCAATCTATAATTTTTTCAGAATTTATGAACCTTGTTTGAACCTTCTTTCAGCCCTGTCAAAAAGCTTAAATGGAATGTCAAAACTGAATTTTTTTCAGCACATTACACTTTTGAAATCTTGCCTACCTTTAAGATGATTTGAGTATTTTCTTGTGATGAAAACTAAGGTAACTCAATTTATTGCTCCATGATTCATCTAAAACTATTTGGGAGCTCATTTGCTATTGTTTTCATCCTCATGACCATTTCAAAGCGAGATTTCTTTTCCTGAAACCTTTGGTTTAACATTCTCTATTTTCAAGTTTTCGGGGTTTTTCTTTGCTCAAATGATTTTTCGGTCTTCATAGCCCTCGAAGATAATTTCGAGATGGATCTTTTCCGCGTTGATGATGTTTACATTTGAGCAATGGTTTAAAAGTTATAATCGATTTTGTGCTGCTATTTGCATCTTTTGAGATTTTGAGAGTTTTAAATTGGAGTCTTGGCAAGCCTTTCAAGATGAAAACTAAGTGAACTTATTTATTGCTCTAAGCTTCAAAGTGGAGCATATCAATTTAAGTTTTCATTCTAATAAAAGTGCATCTTTTGGCTAAGTTCTTTTGGAAATTGGATTTAATTGTATCTTAGCCTCAAAATGTTTCCTCTCTTGCATAACTCGGAGTTTATTATGGAATAGAGAAAATTTCCGTTGTAAGTTCAAGAGTGAGTTTAAATGTGTTTTACCCATTGTCTCTCTTACAAGTGGATGTCAAGATTAAATTTGAATGAGTTTCAAATATTTTCATTGTAAATTGGTGTAATAAAATCTTCAATTGATATCTTGAATCTTTTTCAAATTGCGTGCAAAGAGTATTGTCTTGTATATCATCTATATCGTGTATGTTGTACTTAGACATTATGAAACTAACTTGGGTCAAATTAAAAGATATTTGTTCCCGGAAATCGTGTGTTTGTCTATTGATGTTCAAAGTATTGGAAAAGGGATCATCTTCGATGGTGGGATGAAGGAAATAGAGAGGAGCTCCATTGTCCGAGGGATCTAAGGCCAGGCGCGGTGATCATGACCGATACGAACATGCGATGGACAAGAACCGACAAAGGGACGTATTTCTTTTTGACCACATTCAATAATGTCTTTGCACACCATTATGCTCAATTGTCTCATTTTAAATGGTGTTGTACCTTTCAATTGGTATCATTAATTGGTATCTTTCAAGAGGTATCCTCTAATCCTAAATTATTTTGAAGTGTCATCTAACTTGCATTTGGCATTATGAAGAAATAAAAAGGTACATATGGGTGACACATTGCAAAGAGGTATGCTCTTGATAAGTTTGTTAAATTCTTGATCATGAAAGCGCATTTTACTTATACAATTTTGATTCATGATCTTGTATACATCTTGTGATAATATAAGCAATTCTTTCCTGTGTAATCTTCTCTATATGATCTTGATTTTTAGAATTGAATTTGATCATAAGCATGTGCTTCAATTGTATAAATTTGCTATATGATCATGAGCATGTTCAATTTGCCATATGGAATCATATTCATGTGTCATATTTTAAGCACCACTTACATCTTGTGAACCATGACTACATTTAAATTGGTATCATTGAAAACATTCTTTACCTAAATCTTGGATATAATTGATATCATATCTTGCCTATATTTAGGGGGAGCCTAATATCATTGCCCTATTCCTAGCTCCTTATTTCTATTTTGTTCTCCCAAATCTTTTTATTGAGTGTGCAATCAAGGGGGAGAACAGATTTTATTGAATGAACAATAAGAATCTATCAAACAACTTTTTGGGATTAATGACAAAAGGGGGAGAATTTATGAATTTATCAATTGTCCCCTAATCGTAATCGATTGACAAAAAGGGATAATTTGTAAGTATGATCTCTTATTGTTTCTTCATGCTTGTTTTAATGCTAAATATTTTAATATTGTCATTTGGTGCAATTGATAATAGGTTTGTCATAAATCACCAAAAAGGGGGAGATTGAAAGTGCATCTAGGCACTTATGTTATTTTGGTGATTAATGACAAACACATATAATGACAATCTATGTAATTGAGTAAATGCTTAACTTAGTGCTTAACAAATGACAAACCTCTAATATGATTATATTGCTATGAGACTAACGTGTTATTGCCTAGTTGAGTATCAGTCCTCATCTATTTAGAGGAAAATCAAGTGGGATGGTTACAAAGATAAGGTATGCAATTTTGGTATCTTTTCTATATTTGTTATTGCATTCCTTTTGTACAAATGCATAGTGAACTCCAAGTAGCATGTTGATTATATATGCACATTGGTTCATGTCATATTTATTTGTGCATATATATTCATTTGAGTTCATTATGTGCTTTGTTTTTAGTATGCATGTATTAACTGGAGTTAAACTTCATATTGCTATAGATTGTCTTGGTGCATGCATGTTTTAGTTGTGTATCTTCTCATGCACCTCTCGTAGTGAAGTTTAATCTAGAGTTGGATCACATATTTACTCTTATTCCAAATATTAGTTGCACATGTACAATTCATGTATATTCTATCATGTGCTTCATTTAAGTAAAGACTGTGATCCTTGCCATGATTTAATTGATTCATCATATCGGCAATTATCTCTCTAGTGCATATAGATCAATTACATATTCATCATGATGCACTTAGTAGAGAACATTTCTTGTGTCAAGTGTTTCCGTTTATATTGTGCCTCTTTATATGAAACACTTGTGGTAATCAACTGCTCACAAATATCAATTTATTCATATCTATTGAGCTTTTGGGACTAATGTCTTTCATGAGTGGTTTGGAAAGAATTAGGTCCCGTGTGTGTATGATGACCAAGATATCTTGGAGGATGATCGTTAAGCCGAGGTCAACAAGACGGCGGTGTCACCAAGAGTTGAGGACTAAGTCAAGATCGACTTAGCGTGAAGATCGTCGGAGAGGATGATCAAGTTAAGGTCGATAGGACGAGAATCTCATGAGGTGAATCGAGTCAAGTTGGACAAGGCGAAGATGTCATCAATCATTTGGTAAAAGACATCATGCACATTGCATCCACGGAGAAGACGGCATGCGGATTGAATGTAAGACTTAGATTTCTCGTTTTAATTTGAGTCTAAGGATTGCCGTACTATTAAGAGGGATGCGACGTCGAATGACTTTTAGATGTGTCAAGTACTCAAATGATCCATCCTTGTGAAACTTAGAGAGAGAGTGGAGTTGGTGGTGTCGGAAAGTAAGAATTGTAGGTCTCTCTTGGATTCTTTATGAAATCTGGATTTATCCTTTGAGATTTGGGTAGTGAGACCTTTTTAGTTGTATAGCCCTTGTTCTTAGCTTTCAATAGAGTCCAAAATCACTTAAATCGAGTCCGAGTCAAAAGTAATGCTCGTTTTAGCCGGGCTGCTTCGATGCCGCTTCGGACTATCCGAAGATGAACTCGAGTATCCGAATGTTCGGACTATCCAACATATTTTCGGACTATCCGAAATGAATTCTCTGTTTCTTCGAGTTTGACGCGCTCGACTATCCGAACTTGAGCTCGATCGTCCGAATCGACCTGAACGTTGAGGAAAACGGCTAGTTTTTGGTGGGCTCTATTTATAGCCCCATCCTCCCCATTTTGAAGGAGCTCTTACCCCATTGATTTGAGAAGCTATCCTCTTGTTCTTGAGCCCCAAAACACCTCTTTGCCCTTAGATCTAAGTGATCCCTTTGTGAGAAGGGTAGGGAAGAGTGTGAGGAGGAGGTGCTAGGTTGAGTGAGATTTGAGTTGTTTGAGCACTTGATTTCATCTCCAAGCTTGTTCTTCGTGAGCATTTGTTACTTTTGGAGGTTGAGGACTCCTAGACGGCTAGGAGGTCGCCACGAGCCACCGGCTTTGTGTGGTTGGCCGTGGGAAGTTTGTGAAGGCCGATTCCGCCTCCAAGGGAAGGAATCAAAGAAGTGAAAGCCATGAGTGCAAGGTGCAACACCGCTAGCTAAGCGGTTGAAAGAGACCCCGTGTCTTGGGTGACTGCCACGGCCGAGTGCAAAGTGCAACACCGGGAGCATAAGGGTTGAAAGAGACCCCGGCTTGGTGCCGCCTCAACGGAGACGTAGGATCCCCTCAAGGATCCGAATTTCGGGTGAAAAATCATTGTCTCCAAGTTTGCTTCTTACTCTTGCTTTAGTATTTGATTTTGAATCTTGAAATTGCCCGATCTACTTTTCTATTGAGTTTTCCGCTATATCTCTACTTGTTCCACGTACCTGGTAGTGTTTAGAATTTTTGTGTTCAAGTAGTTTGATTATAAGTTGAAGAAATTTCAAATTTCATCTCGAGGTGTCCAACCCGGAGTATCCGGACAATTACCCCGGATAGTCCGGACATACCGGAGTATCCGGAGTAAAAGCTCAGATTATCTGGGCTGACCCCCTCGGCTCTTCAAGGTCTCCAATCCGGAGTATCTGGACCCCTGACTCCGGATAGTCCGGACATACCGGAGTATCCGGATAAAAACCCCGGACACTCCGGGCTTAGACCTCCGGATTGTTTTATTCCGCTGTGATTTAGTTTAAATTTATAATTCGCCTATTCACCCCCCTCTAGGCGACATCGCCTGTCCTTTCAGTTTTTTATACCAAAAATAAGCTGGTCCACGAACAATTACAAAACAGCTTTGTAAAACACCAAATGCTCGTTCCACATCCTTCCTAGCTGCTTCTTGAGCTTCCATGATTTTTTTTCTTATTCCCTTGGGGAGCTGGTATTGTCTTAACAAATATTACCCATGAAGGATATATTCCATCTGCAAGATAGTATCTCATTGTATAATTGTGGCCGCTCACAATATAATTCACTTCAGGAGCTTGCCTTTTAGCTAGCTTTGCAAAGAGAGGGCATAGGTGATAGGTGAAAAATATTAATATCATTGTAAGATCTTGGTAAACTAAAAAAAGCATGCTATATTCAAAGATCTTGCGAAGCAACGGCTTCTAGAATGATTGTTGGCTCGTATAGATGACCAGTATACATACCTTGCCATGCTACTAGGCAATTTTTTCACTTCTAGTGTAACACCCCGGCACCCTGTGCCCCGAATGTTACACCCTCTAGCACCACCAATTACAAATCACTACGAATAAATATTCGTAAGCAAGCTAACTAGGAGGTTGTCAAAATTATTAAAAAAAATTTCGCAAAGACTCTCCCCTAAAACTAGGACATCCACTCAAGAAAGTGAACACATTTGCAAGATAATATCATTCTAGCAGGTCCTTAGTTAACCAATCACACATTCTATAGAAATTTAATAAACTTCACCACATAATTATTACAGGACAGGGAAATTATTAAACATAACCGCAAACAACCTTTTACAAAAAAATTCGCATGAGCTAGAACAGAACTATAATTGATATGATGGTATGACGGTGATGCAACGTGATTGTGTTATTACCCCCATCCATGCATGCAGGCTTCAAAACACCTACAAACATTAAATAACAAGCGTGAGTTTAAACTCAAAGAAAGTACACGAGAATAATAAACCCAATTTATCGTAAGTAAAACAAAAACTTAACCATAAGAGCAAATAATGCAAATAAAACGATATCCGGACAATGAGCATTCATACCCATTTAAAACATTAATCGAGAGCAAGTAAGGCAAATAAACGATATTCGACAACCAAAGATTCTTACCCATTTTAAGCAATAACTTGACCATACCCAAAATTTATCGCAATCAAGTCATCAACTTGATAATAAAGCCACTCAACGTAAAAGAGGCATCACGTGGCTCTAAGTCACTATGTTTTCCAACTCAATCACCCCTTGTTGCAGCTTAAACCATTTTCATCGACTTTATTCGAGTTCAAAACTCAAACTTCACACCACGATATTCATACAACATAGTTAGCAAAGCAAAGAAAAGACATGCGCTAATTCATCAATTCAATTCAATCTCCCTTTAAGGGTCAATCCATGACTAAACCTTCAATTACCAAAATCACCATCCATATGACACACCATTTACCACAACACTCATTATTAAAGATGCAATGCACATGAATGCTCATTTCCATGCACGCATCAGAGTCTTTGAAAGTGCCCACCCGTCGGTGTGCACCTCACGCCCCTTCCATCCCGTAGATGGAAGGTGCCTACTCTCTTGTCTCGCTCCCATTCACCTCGATGAATGGGACTACGAGGTAGGACTTATGTGTTCACTACGTGTGAACACAGAGGCCCGCATCAGCATGGGTCGCCTCTTCCATGATGAATGCACAAATGCAATTTTCATGAATGAAATGCAACTTTTCATTCAATGCCAACACTAACATACCATAACCTTATACATACACATAGCCATTTCTCACATTCATAAATCACCAACGATACTAGTAAAAAATCAGACTCAACCATAAGACATGGCAACTCATAACGTTTCTATCATGCAATTACATCCTACGGCCCCGAGCCATGAGCACACCATACACTTGCTATTAGATGCTCACCTATACTATCTTTATAAAAGACTTAACCGTTGGAACCAAACTCGTGTTAGCCCCAATCACTCAAAGCAACATACTCGCTATAATCAACCTTACTAAAAACTCGGTCTCAATTAGAGTTCATCTAATTAACAGAGCAACAATTAAATTAAGAAGCACCACATATGAACACACATCCACACTCAATAACACTGTGTACTTGCATCCCTTCCTTAACCTTTTAATCATCATAAACATTTTCATAAGATGAAGCACCTTCTAGCTATATTCGAGCAAAGCTTACCTCTTGCGTATTCATTGGCAATTACGTACGCTAAGAGCAAACAATCGATTAATCCTCCTAGCCACTATCTAGGGAATGCACTTGCCTTTTACCGATGAAGAATGGATTGTCATACTAATGAGGCCACTCCCGACGTAACCTTCCTCGCAAATGAACAATATTCCTCCAACTTAATTTGTATGCACACTCGACACAAGCTTACGAAAGAAATCAACTCTTTTGCATAGCATAGGTATAGCGCTTCAACCCCAATTCATTCGGAGGAGCAGCACGAGAAAACCCACGAATTTCATGGATCCTCTGATGCCAAGAGGTGACAAATAATCTAAGCCCCATCCATAACTCGAGTAGTAAAGGAACTCAAACAACACATCCAGATCCCCGGTTGTTTCATCCATGCAGTCAAAAGACTTGAGAAATAAAAGAGCATGCATGCATACAAGGATTGAAATTCATCCACAACAGTTGCCATCCCAATTCCAGTTTTTCCCCCCCCTAGTCAACAAACTAACGGTAAGAAGTGATGGAAATAGCACTTACTCATGGTTATAGCTCACCATGCCAACGCTTTAGCCTTTAACCGTATAAACATCAACTAAACAATGGCAAGCATCATGAACATTACGCTAGACTAACAGATACTTAAGTAAACACATCTAACCTAGATCACAAACTTACCCAACCTTGATGAACCATCAAGACAGAGATTAATTCACAAATCATGCAGTGAACCACAAGGTTCCAAAGACTCCAACCTTTGAGCACAGTGCGGGCAATGAGCCAATACAAACTCATAGCTAGTGTTTGCGGTTCGTGCAAGAGAAAGAAAGGAGATTGCCCAAAGATTAGCAAACACCTAATTCAATTAATCGCATCAAATCTCGAAGTTGAACCCACTCCCAACCCCCAACTCCATGCATTTAGCATGAGCATACCGATTAGAGATAGATACCATAACATACCCTTCTAGCAATACATCAAACACATGGCATGCGCAAGGAAAACCAATACCGAAAGTTCAAATGATTGAGCTCTCACCACATGGATGCAAGGGAGGGCATTGCCGATGCCGCCTTTGTTGCCTCTCGCTACCACCGCCGCTTCCTCGATGCTATCATTGCCGACGCCTAGCAGAGGAGAGGAAGGGCGCCGAGCCGAGAAGTGGTGCCGCAGGAACTGCAAGGCTCGGGCGAAGCGCCAGCAGGAACGGCAAGGCTTGGGCGAAGGCCAGTAGGGAGGCGCAGAGTCAGACGGCTCGAGCTCGCTGGCCAGGTTGCCACTGCGTCGCCGCTGCTGAACTGGCTTCTTGCCGAGCGACGCCAGGAAGGGAAGGAGACGGCGGCGGCCATCGAGCTGCTGCCGAGGATCGCCGAAGGCCAAGGTCGCTGAAAGGGAGGAAGACCAGGGAGGGACGATTGGGATCGGCAGGCAGGAAATCGGCAGGCACTCGGCCTGGAGTTGGTAGGAGGCACAGGGAGGTGAAGGCTTCGGCAGGAAGTGGGGCACAGGAGGAAAGCTAACTTGGGGAAAATATCTGGCCCAAGCAAAAGAATGGCAGCCACACACCCAAATAGGAAAGAGATGAGCTTAGAGGGAAAGTAGGTGAGGAGGGGAAAAATCCCAGAAAAACCCCTCCAAAACCTAAAACCCATACCCAAGCACTCCCAACAGGGCCAGCCACCCCTGAGATCTCCCGCCAAACGACCAAAACACTCCCGGCAGAAGGCCCAAAATTGAAGCGAGGTTTCGCAATATTACATCTAGTGCATGCAATTTATACTCCCTAGCATTCACAGAAGACCTCTTTCCTCACCAATTGTAAGTAATCTAGCAGTATCATTCTCATTTAGAGATCTCAAATACTCATTTCCAAATATTTCAATACTAGCTTTCACAAACCTTCTCATGCTCTCTATACTAGTACTTTCTCCAATCTGCACATAATCATCAATAGCATCTGCTGCTACTCCATAAGCTAGCTGCTAGCATCCAAAATGCTACGGTTACCATCTGCAAAGAAGATAACCCAAGAATTTCATCACAATTCCTCTTTTGAACAAAATAATTATCATATGCTTCTACATAATGCAATATGCAAAGAAATAAAGAACAATTCCTCTTCCAAAAAGAAGGGTTGAGCCGTAGACAAGAGGATTAGCAGAATATGCGAAGAAATAAAGAACAAATAATTTCAAACCTATGCTGAAAGAAGGTCGGGCCATAGATAGGAGGATCAGCCAAATAGTCTTGAACACTCTAGCATATCCTTCTTCTCTATTGCGATTTACGACTTGATGGCCAGGAGTAGAACCGCCATGGCATGGAGCATTCACAACCTGATCTTCCATGTGTGCTAGGTATCCTATTGTAAGAATAAACACATACTCATTATTTCTCTCAGACTCTTCATCTTCTAAGAGACGTTGTATGACTAAGTTGTGCCAACTCATTAAGATATTGTTGGTAGTAAATGACAAGAAACGTGCAAGACTTCGAACTTCAAATGGGAATGTATATATAGACTAAAACAATATAGCCATTAAGATGACTGTTAGAATATAGCCGTTAAAATAACCATTAGAATATAGCCATCACTTAATCAGTAAAATATTTTTAAAAATGACCATTACAATAAATTTTGAATTTAAAATTCCCGCACTGAAATATAGCCGTTCAAATTTATTCTTTCAAAAATAAACGTTACAATATGGCTGTTACAATAAATTTCAATATTTTAAATTGTTGCATTAAATGTAGCCGTTTGAATTTACCCCTTCAAAAATAACTGCTATAATTCAAATTGTTATAATAAATTTTAATATTTTAAATTGCTGCATTGAAATGTAGCCGTTCAAATTTACCCATTCAAAAATAATCATATAACTTGGTTGTTACAATAAATTTCATTTTTTAAATTCGTGCATTCAAATATAGCCGTTTGAATTTGCCCAGTCAAAAAATAACCAACACTGTTATGACAGTTATGGAATATGATTATAATATAGGAGAGAGAAAATAGAGAGTGTGATATAGAATGTGTTGTTGGAAAGGGAGAAGATATGAAGAGACAAATTTTTAGAAAGTTCTCTAGATATAACTTTTAGAGAGTGAATTTTGAAGAACCCTTTTGGAGTTGGTCTTAGGACCCTTCTGCCAACCGGGTGGGCACTTGGTTTGTTGGTTTTGTGTAGGGGTAGTAAATTTACTCATATGCTTCTTAATGCGAAATATCTAGCGGCCCCTTTTGTGTAGAGCAAGGGACAATCATTGTTGCTATGGTATATCTCTACTAATTCTAATTAAGAGTTGATGGTGATACGTCCGTTCTCCACCCTCATCCGGACACATGTGCCGTGTAGCTGAGTGGGAAATGGGCAGTGACCACCCCGGTGAATTGGATTGGATTATCCCATCGTAAGAGGTAAATGAATATGCATAACTCATTTATTGATTTCCTTTCTCCCATTGATCTGGCATTTGAATCGGCGGAGATTGCTCCCGGTGCTTTTCTGATTGGATTGATTGATTCCATTCTAAAGGAAGCAGAGTTCCGATTCACGGAGTTGAGTCTCTTCTCGCCTCTTTCCCTTTTGTTGCCTTTCTTATTCGACGATTTCTTAATCTGGATTCTATATATATCTTCTCGGTTGTTGAATCTATATAACCCTATTGCTTCTTGCCTTTTCTGCAGATGTGTTGAGCTTATCCGTTGAGCGGAGGTAATGGGCGACCTTCCTGATCTCCTCGATGCGGCGCAGGGGTAGATCGCCGGTGGTGGGCGGCGAGATAGGCTGGCGATGCTACTGGAGCTCACCGTGCTGGATGATGTCAATATGTTGAGGGAGGCGTTCGCGGGGGGAGGATAGGAGGCAGTGGAGCTGGTTCATAGGGTAAGGCTATGGTATGGTCAAAGTAAGGCGTACAAGCCACACACGCCGTTGATAATGGTAGCCATATACGGATAACGTCTACTTCTTCAACGCATTTGCGCCCATAGGACTGCAATACCGTTCCTGAGATTAATCTTTTGTTTTGCCGTAATTGATTTTACGGTCGATCTTCAATTTTCTTAATTCGCAAAACGGTTGTTTTTAGCATGTTTAAAATTTTTATTTATTTGTGGAAAATATTTTAATGGAGGTGTATTTCTAGAGAGAGAGAGAGAGAGAGAGGTTACTTAAGTGTGGCTTTGGTTTCTTCTCCTCTCACTTAAAGTAAAGAATATTTTCTCCTCTTTGGTTTCTTCTCCTCCTTTCTTGTGGGAGAGCAGCAAGAAGACCAGGAGCTCCACCCATGGCGCCTCCTCCCCAGCCCTGCTCCTCCTGCCTGGCCGGTGGCTCCCTGAACCAGCGCCCTCCTCCTTCCTTCCCGAGCTGCAGCCGAGCAGCTCTCCCCCCAACCGAGTTCTTCCTCCTCCCTTGCTGTTTTGAAGCAAGAGGCCAAGGTAAAGTTTTGGGGATTCTTGTGTGGGAGGGTGTGGGACTGTTAGGAGTGTTGTTAGGATTGTTTTGCTGCTGATTTGCTTTGTTTGGTGTTGGATTTGAGGAAGAACCCTAGAGCTATGCAGGTTGCTGTTTTCGTCCAGATTTTCGTCCTCTGTTAGGGCTTTGATTCGAGGGTCTTAGTTGCATTTTCTGGATTTAAAATTGCTTAGAAAGTTGTAGATAATACTTTCCCCTTTAATTTGAGACCAAGAACACTCAATTCCATCCATCCATTCGAAAGTTATGGCTAGTTTAGTGCAGACTGCTCTGTGTTGGATTTCAGTGATAGATGTAATGTTCATCAGCTGTTTTGGGCTAGTTGCTGGCCGAATTAGACTTTGTGTTTGCCTAGATAAAGTTGGGTAATTTCCTGTAGATTAGTAAAATATATTCATTTGCTTGATTTGGATTCTAGAATTAAAAGTTATGTTGAATTGAAGTTGCTGTCCAGAACAGGAATTATGCAGAAAAGTTCAGAGATTGGACTTAACTTCAGAGTGTAGTTTGAGGACTTAAAATTCAGATTCTGAACTAATGTCTGTGGGGAAATCATAGGTTATCCTCTTATGGTCATGTAGAGCTCAAGAACATAATTTTTCATCTAGCCAATTGAAAGATATGCTATTTTGTAGTGCTTGCTGTCCATATTGGTTTGTAGTGGAGGCTGAATTGTTCAACAGATGTTTCAAGCTAGTTGCAAGCAGATTTAGTCTTTTCGTTTGCCTGGAGAAAGCTAGATAACTTCCTATAGATTCAGAAAATATTTGGTTTGCTCCATTTGGAGTTGTATAGCAAAAGTTATGCTATTCTGAACTTGCTGTCCAGAAATCTGTCTTTCTGGAAATTCAGAATTTGGGGTTGAAATTCAGAGTTTCGGGCTGTTTTGGGGAAGTGAGTAGAAGTGTTATTTGTTTTTGTTGTGAACTTAAATAACCTATGCAAATGAGTATGCAAATGCTATTTGCTTTCAGGTGGAGTAGTTTCGGGTGTGGCCTCTTCCTCACGCCACCCCCTCCTCGCGGTTAAGGCAAGTGTATCAATAGTATGATTGCTAGGATGACGATTCCTTGCTAACCTTTATACCAATGTTTATGTGAGTCATAATGGTAAGTGGTGAATATGTTAAGGTTGAAGGGAATTGTTAAATGATTATGATGTGCTACCCTGCTTTATTCTTGAATTTGATTAGACTAATAAGAATGGTAATTCAGGGATGAAAGAAGTGATTGATGCTTATGTAATTGGTAATGATTAAGTATAACCAATGAGCATAGTTTGCGAATATGGTATTTATAAGAGTATAGAAGTTAATTGTGATCATAAAGATATAAATGGGGAGAATATGCATAAGACTGTTGGGAATGGCATTTGCATAAGTGCATTCATGAAAAGTGCATCGAGCAGTCGGTGAGAAAGTCATATGGAATATATGACTAATCCGAGTGCTCAGAGATCCTACTCAGAGTCCCATCCATTGGCGTGGATGGGAGCGTAAGAAGCGTGGGACCCGCTACTAGGTAGCGGGCAAGTCCTGCTTCGGCAGTGCCCTTCCACGGATGGTTGGGTTTGAGGGCACGACGACGGGTGGTGCTCGCAATACCCAGATGTGCTAAGTAAAGAGGCATGATGCATTGCATAAATGAGAATGTGACCGAGGAAGTATATGAGCTCCAAAAGATGCATTCATGAGCATGTGCATTGCAATCGCATCGTTAATGATAAAGCTTTGTGTGTTAAATGAAAATGTGAGAAGTTGGGATGGAGTCGTGGACTCATCCAAAGGGGTTTAATGAGGTATGTATGTGAGATACTCATGAGGTAAATGTATTGATATACTTTGTTTCATGTATTGGTCGATTCATATGAGAGTTCTAATCTTGTTGTTGATTCGACCGTGTTAATTGGTTAATTATGTTGATTTGATGCACTTTGTCGAGTTTTCAACTCACGCTTGTTGTTTAAATGTTTTTAGGTACTCGAGGACATCTTGCCGAAGGGACTTAGATGCACTTCCACTCACGCCATGACATGTTAAAGGATTAGTTTGGTTAAATGGTTCACTTGATAACTAGTTCGGATCATTGTAATAATTGTGTTGTTAAAGATTAATGTTGCTAGAGGTTAACTGCTAGAATGTCTTGATTAGATGCCTAGATGTTTATGATTGAAATTGTTATTGTCATCTCTTTGCTCGCTTGAGTGGATGTCCTTTATTAGGAAGGTCATGTCGAATTTTTTATTTTGTAGAAATTAGAGAGTCATTAGCTTCTTATGTCATATGTGCTTTATTTGTTCTTAGATCAAGCTTTAAATAGTTAAAGTCTTGTTAGAAGTGGTGTGTGGTGTAGCATTCCGGGCATGCGAGTGCCGGGGTGTTACAAGGACAGCAGGTGATGTTTCTCTCGGTCAATCGATCGATCTTGAATTATGGCATTACAAATTTACAATCCCAAGTGTTGTGATGTTATTATTTAAGTTTGTGAAATTAAAGATAATTTTAAACTCGAGTTTATAAACAGATGCTGGTAATTTGTATGCTTCGATGAATTAATTTAAACATTTAACCATTATACATTCAAAGTGAACATTATTATTTAGATAATGTTAGTGCTCTTTGCAAATAAATCTTTTATCATAAATTGAGTTTTTATTGTAACGCATTTGATACATGGCTAGTGACTAAATAATTTCGGTAGGCCGATGCACCTGATTGCTTCGCTAGGCACTGGTCCTAATGGTTGCACCCATTATACAGGAAGAAATTGGCGATCAACCAGCCCATGCACGTGTCCCTCGAGCCATTTTATAAAAACCCTCCATTCCTTCAATTACGGATAGGTCCTTTATGATTTTTTGTGAGGGAAGATTTTTTCGCTTTCATCGCTTTGGGTCCTCGGCGCGTATTTTACTAAAAACCTCCGTTAAATTCAAATCACGAACAAGCCCTTTTCTAATTTTTCAGGATAGCGAACATGTCCAAAAAAATAACAAACAGGCCCCTGCTTTTTACGTCTAGGTCCTTTCTCCGTTTTTCCCGGAGAAAATGTTTTCGTCACCAAAAAAACCCAAAAAAATGTTTTCGTCACCAGAAAAACACAGATTTGTCGAAGGTTTATAGCAACTTATGTATTTGCCAACGGGTCATAACCGCGATTTTTTTTTAAAAAAAACATAGATTCATCCAAAGATTTATAGCGACCCATAGATTCGCTGGCGGGTCCTAACGACCCATTTTTTTAACAAGCACAAAAAACCAGATTCGTCGAAGGTTTATAGCGGTTCATGGATTCGCCTACAAAAAGGCAAAGATTTTAAAAAGTAAATACATAAAAGAAACGGCCGCACTTTTCTTTTAAAAAAACAAAAAAAACACAGATTCAACCGCAATTTTCTAAATAAAACACGCATCGACAAAAAAAACACGGATTCGTCGAAGGTTTATAACAACTTGTGTATTTGCCAACGGATCATAACCGTGGGTTTTTTTTTAAAAGTAGATTCGTCCAAAGATTTATAGCAACCCGTAGATTCGCTGGCGGATCCTAACGACCCATTTTTTTAACAAACACAAAAAACAAAAGAAGAAAAAAACACAGATTCAACTGCAATTTTCTAAATAAAACACGCATCGACAAAAAAAAACATGGATTCGTCGAAGGTTTATAACAAGTTATGGATTTGCCAACGGGTCATAACCGCGGTTTTTTTTAAAAAAAATGTAGATTCGTCCAAAGATTTATAGCGACCCATAGATTACAGAACACCCCGACTTCACGGAGTCCGAATGCTACCAACTCCCAAATTCACCAAAAATTTGTGAAAGATCTCCTCTCAAACTATGGACATCCACTCGCAGACAAAAGAATAGCAAAGAATTATAATATCATTCTAGCAGTCCTTAGTTAATCAACCACCCACTCAACAGAAATTAATGAATTTCATCACGATGAACAAATAAATTACAATCACATTAATTACATCCAAGTTTGACGAATTGGTTAAATAAATTGTTGGTGACCGCAATGCGGCACGTGTTACTACTCCCAACCCAAATGAGTCGCCTCAGCAAGGTACCTAAAACAAGAAGCAAACAAACGTGAGTCCAAGACTCAGCAGAGTGCAATCAAACATAAAAGTAATGAATTTGATTAGAATACAACGACTTCAAAACATACAATAATAGTTCCTTTACTTGACATCCTTAAATAAAGGGAGCAATTTGAATTCATATAACTTCAAAACATAAGAACACGATTACACCACCATTTGCTATAACCAAGACTTAATTGAAATTTTCCAGTTAAAGAAGCAGAAACTAACCCTACTTACCACCTCCAACTCGGAACATAAATAAACCTTACTCATGCCTCAACCATCATTTCAGGACGAGTCCACGACTCAATATTCAACCTGTCATTTCCGGTCTCATCAATTAACATTTACCAATTTCAACGCACAATGCAGTACTTTTATGCTCTCATCCTCTTTCTCATGAATCATAAAATGAATGCACCATGCATGCTCATAATGCACATTATCATAGCGATACCTAAGATAGCCGAAAGTGCACACCCGCCGGTGTGCAACCTCAATCCCACCCATCCGTGGCGGGGCCTACTTTATCGACTCGCTCCCATTCACCTCGATGAATGGGACTACGAGGTAGGACTTTTGTGCTCACTACGGTGAGCACCGAGGCCCGTGATCAACATGGGACGCCTCGTCCATCATGAATGCACAATGCAATTTACATGAATGAATTGCAACACTTCATTCATCGCCAACACCACCATAGCCGTAACCACATACATAAATATAGCCAAATTCTCACAATCCCCAGTCACTAGCGGTACTAGTATAATCAGATTCAACCATAAGGCATGGCAACTCATAACGACGCTTCTATTATGCAACTACATCCTCATACCACCGAGCCATGCTCACACAATACACTTGCGGTTAACTGCTCACAAAAATTCTATCTTTATAAAAGACCTAACCGTTTGAACCAATCTCATATTAGTCCCAATCACTCAAACAATATACTCACAAAAAACAACCTTACTAAAAGCTCGATCTCCATTAGAGTTCATCTAACTAACAGAGCAACAATTAAATTGAGGAGCATCAAATATGAACACACATCCACACTCAATAACACGGTGTGCTTGCCTTCATTCCCTTAACCTTTTAATCATCATAAACATTTTCATAAGGGGAAGCACTTTCTAGTTATATCTAAACAAGGCTTACCTCTTGCGTATGCATCGGCCATTACTTACGCTAAGAGCAAACACTTGATTAATCTTCCTAGCCACAATTTATGGATTGCACTTGCCTTTAACCTCGGCGATAACTGACGGCCCAATGCAGCGCTAGAAACCACCAACCCTAGAGAACAAAGAAACCAAGATAGGGCAAGACACTACCGTCACATTCACCAACTTATCGAATTTACGTAAACAAGGTTAAATAAGAGTAATAATAATAACACACTAGTCACTATGGGACTTTGTACATTTCAAGATTAATTATGGCATTAAAACTCTAGGTCCTTCACCACTTTAAGCATAATCATGATTGAAACTACATACGCATTAAGTTAGCAGCCCAACAGAGTTAATGCCTCTAATGTCATTGCAGATCTTCTTGTCCCTGACAGCCATTAAATTAGTTACCTCAGGTAAGATGTTGATGGCAGGAGCGCATAAAGGGAGTTTTCAATTTCACTAACAAGAGCATGTACAAAGTGATGACCTTCTGTAAGCAACTGTGAATCCTACATGTTATCCTAGCTAATGATGGCAACCTTCCGTTAAAGCTTTTGGTATGGTTAGTGCTTGCCTATTCCCTGGCATGCATCCTATAACCTAACCATTGCCTACAAGGCTATGATACAAAACAAATTGGAACATGCATCGCATTGGGATTTTCGGACTATCAGATGAAGTTGCTGCACCATACTAAGAAAAATAATCAATAAGCAAATAATCAACAATACTCATACGCTTTCTTGCTTCCTTCTACTGGCTACAACCAGAAAACAATTTGCCATGGACAAGAGCATTTCCCATAAGCTGAAACAAAGCAATCCAACTGACACAACGAATTTATACTCTCCAATATGTAGGATCATCACAATGGGTATCAGGCAAATATCATACATACATTTAGGATCCAGGATCCACTCAACTAATTGCATTACAAAACAAGAACCCTAGCTAAGCATTTCATCAAACACTTGGCATGCAAGCAATTAAATCCCCAAATAAACAATACTTTGTCTCTCTCTTGAATGGAGAAGAAGACCAAGGGGAGCTGAGGAGAGGTTGCCACCGGTGGCCATTGGCTGGCGGCCGCCTCCTCCCTGCTTGCTCTTGCTGCCGCCTCCTGCGCGTCGCTTGCCATCGCGCCTTGCTGCCGTTGCTCCTCTTCTGAACCATGAGGATAGGAGGGGCGCCGACCAAGGAGAGCAAGCGCCAGCCAGCCAGGGGAGAGCAGGGCGGCGCCAAACCAGGGAGCTGGAGGCGGTGCAGGGAGGAACCGGCTGGCTGGAGAGGAGTAGGGCGCCAGCTAGAAGGGCAGGGAAGAACTCGGGCAGGGAGGGGCCAGGAAAATGGCGGCCGGCCTGGGAGCACTCATCCAGAAAAGGGAAAGGGGAGAGAGTCGGCACTGGTTGAGGAAAGAAAAGATCTGGCCAGGAGGAAGGATAGCCACACAATGGAAGGATAAATGAGGTTAGGTGAGAGGAAAAATCCTGGTAAACAATTGGGGGTATTACAGATTCGACGGCGGGTCCTAACGACCCATTTTTTACAAACACAAAAAACAAAAAAACCGATCAAATATCCCGAAATACGTAAAAAAAGAACAACGGTTTTCTAAAAAAACACGGATTCGTCGAAGGTTTATAGTAACCCGTAGATTAAATGCGAATTCGTCGAAGGTTTGTAATAGCCCATGGATTCGCCAACGGGTCCTACCGACCTATTTTATTTAAAAATTACGGAAATAAAAAATTCGACAAAATTTATCAGATTTTTTCCAAAAAAACCGGACTAGAATTTGCACGGCGCGGCGTAACGCGCTATATAGGCTAGTAGTACTGCATGTGTGAGCAAATTAGTGTATACTTTACATAGCACTGTTACCTGTGTATAGCAGCTACACGCCTACACATTACAATAGAAGTGAACAAATTAACATATAAGATAGCAGCTTCAGCAAGCATAGCCATAAGGTGTAGATGATCACTTCGACTAAGTATTGCTATTAGCATAGTGAACATTACATAAGCACAAAAATTCCAAAGGAATAACCAAATAGGCAACCTCTTTCGCGGGTATATAATGATAATTGCCGACTAGTTATAGGGCTCCGGTTTCGGCACACATATCTTGCAAGTCACTTGTCTTGATGTACAAACCCATACCGATGACATATAAAAGCCCACTATTATAGCATACAGAGACGCCTAGAAAGACTCTAGCCTCGGCACACACACCTCGCAGGCCACATGCCACGGTGCACAAGCATACATCGGTGGTATACATAAGCCTACTATCGTGGTATGTACAGACGCATAATAAAGGTTCCAACCTCAACAATAAAATTTGTTCAGGCCATAACTGTAGTACAGTGTGGTAACTATTCTCTTTTCTGAAACAGAAAGCACGTAAAAATCGAACCGTCAGATTGTCTTGAGATCCGTGCCATCAGAACCCCCGGATTCCTTCCCTCCCAACGGCCAATGCTTCCGTTCCGTCCCGTGCTCTCTACGCAACTCGCCGTTCTTGCCGGCCAATCCGCCTCCGGGCTGGGCATACGAGCGCGTCCCATTCTTGTTCTTGCCGGCCAATCCGCCTCCAAGACGGAATCCGACTACCAATCCAATTCGGATTGCAGTTCCGGTCGATAAATGGCATCCGCCGAAGCCAATTCGCCTCCATTTCGTCTCTCTCCCCCAACATCCCACCCGCCTCCAGCCTCCAGATCAACTCCTCCTCCCCAGGATCGAGATCACCTTCGAGTTCGCTCCGATGGCGAAGGTGCTCCTCCTCCGGAGCTCAGAGGGGAAGGTGTTCGTCGCGCCGTCGTGGGACAAGCGCCCGACCGCCCAGGCCCGGCCGCTGGAGACGGGGGTGCCCTCGCGCCCCCTCGAGATGGTCGTCCAGTTCTGGATCAAGCACGCCTTGGAGGCGACGAGCTGCCAGAGCCCGGAGTCCCTCGCCGCCTGGGACGCCGACTTCCTGCGCCGCCTCGACCACGACGGCCTCAGGATGGAGGTCGCCGCCGCCGCCCGACAGCTCCGCCTCAACGACGACCTCTCGGAGCTGCTATCCGACTTCGCGCGGGTTGGTCGCCCGGCGGCATCCCGCGCCTCGCACGCCCGCGCCGTCACCCGCGCTGATCTTGCCGCCGCCGCCCGCGCTGATCTTGCGGTCGCCTGGTGCGCCGCGGGCACTGATCCTGCCACGGCCATGCGTGCCGCCCGTTCTGATCCCGTCCGTGCCTGGTGCGCCGCCCATGCCCGTGCTGATGCCCGTTCTGAACATGAAGCTCCATCACGTCGCCGTGGACGCAAGAGGGCCGCCTGCCGCCAACCGATGGCCAAGTCTCGCCGGGCAGCTACTGATGAGCGCTCCAGTTGCTCCTCCAATGTCGTCGCCAGCGCTGTGGCTCCGATGGCTCCTGCCCTCCCGAAGGTGACTGCACCAGCGCACCAGCACCCACCCAATTCCTATCCAGCATCGTGTTCTCTGCGCGCTCGGAGGGGACTGCCGGAGCTCAGCTGCAAATGTCCGAAGCAGAATCCTCTTCTTCCTGCGTCAAGGAGGCTTCCTATTCCTGCTTGAGTACACACTGCTCAGTATGTCTTTTTTAGACTCTTTACGCTTTCTAAACCATGCATTGAGTACTTAATTCCTGTTTCCTTAGCTTCTGCGCTTACTTAGGAAGATTCTAGTGCTCTGTGAACCTCTGTCAGGCATTTACAATTTTACTCGGGTGATAGCGGAGTCTCCGGCCTAGGTAGCCAGTGCTGTCAAGGAATGTCTGAAACCAAGTTCACTATTTCTTTTGCTGGTCCTAAACGAGGTTTAAGTAAATAAAGGGACTTTTGAGTAAACGCAAAAAAAAGGTGCGTAAAAACACACCTATTGCGAAAGTTAAGGCATGAGAAAAAAATGCGAAAAAACGCACTCATTGCCCAAAAAAAAACAAAACAAAAAAAAAACAAAAGCCCGTTTGCTACCGAGTTTGTAGCAGTAAAAGGTAATAGAAATGGATTGAGTTTTGGACTCATAATCGTGTGAGCTGCCTTTGAGTTTGGAGACTCTGCGGCTACCCGTGTAAAATTGTTTTTGATTGACTTTGGTTCACAGGCATTGGTATTTCTTGAGTCGAGTCTGCAGTTTCCTAGGAAACGCATGGATGAAAACACCCTTGTATGTGTGGCGAAACGTTGAGGCTAGCTAGTCTTTAGACTCCTAAATGTAATATTTGGAGTCCTGGATTATGGATTCCTTGATGTAATAAATTTCACAAGGGAATGAAATTTAGTTGTTTGAAGTTGGATAATATCTTGATGTATCCTGCATGTCTTAAATGTTGCTGTGCGACCAGAATGTGTGTGGTGGTTGAAGCAATCTATGTGCAGTGGTGTCTTGTGATTCTGCAATTTGTGAGGCTCAAGCTAAAGCCTGTTTATGCTGATGTGAATAGGAAATTGATCTCAGAAAATTATGGAAACGCTTGGCATTGATGAATGAACTAAAAAGCCCAGGCTAAACAGCCTTGAATAGTTCTACTCTTTAGGAGGACATATTGGTTTTGATGAACTAATTTGAGAATCATCTGCTATAATAGACCAGCGTCTTTTAATGAACAACCCATTAAAACCCTCTAGTGCAGGGGACTTGTCTAGGGGAACGTGCTTGATTGCTTTATCGATTTCTTGCTATGTGAAATCATTTGCTAGAGCATCCAAACAATCTACAGGAACCATTTATTAAGTCTGCCATATCGTAATGTATATAAGGTTGTTCAGATGTCCCCATTCAGTTGTGAAAGGATTGCTAGAGAGCAGTTGCTTTGCCATGGTGGTCTGATATGCTTCTACCATCCTCCACTTGTAAATGAGAAATAGCATTTCTCCTTAATCTTTCTTTTGCAATGGAATGAAAAAACTTTGTATTTTCATCCCCAAATCTCACCCATTGAATGGTGCAATGCTTTTCCCAATACAATTGTTTATAAGGGCTGAGTCTAAGCAGCTGAGTCTTGATGATTTTCCTGAAGTTGAATTCAGAATGAAATAGGGGTCGGCTTTCTTCTAGTGCATCCGTGCACAGAATTACAGTGTTGCAATTATGGATCAACCTGGATGACTGAGAGAGATTTCTGCTCCACAATTTTCATCCGTGTCTGAGATTATTGAACTTTGATGAAGGTCTTACTGCAGCATTGGATCCTTGGACTGGCATGTTCCAATAAAATTGAATCACATCAAAGAAGCCGGGGTGCTCAACCCAAATGTTTTCAAATCGAAAAATTGATTGGGTATAGCTGTCTCAATGCTTACTAAGCAAGGCACATGGTCAGAAGTATTTTTGGCCTTTGCAGAAACCATGGGGTTGGGGTAATTGTCCAGGAAGGAGTGGTGAAAAACTAATCCAATTGCTCTAAGAGAGGATTTGCTTGCATATTACTCCAGGTAAAAGCTCTTCCTTTTAGTGGTAACCCAATTAGGCCCAAGTTACTTATGATACTATTAAACAACATGATGTCATTCATGTCTCCTGGTTTATTTCTATTCTGGACTGACCTGATGAAATTAAAATCTCCCAAAAACATCCAATTTGAGCCCTGTGGGATGTCCAGGTGAGAGATCCAATCAACAAAAGCACCCCTAGCCTCACATGGTCCATAAATATTAGTTAATGTCAGAGTATCTGAGTTATGGACTAAGTAAATTCCACCGTGCATCAATCCGGCAGTCCCTGATGGAGGAGAAAAAACAAATTGATCAAATTGCCTCAGTGTAAACTGCTTTAAGAATGATCAAAAGTTTGTTGTTTAGTTTCGACAATTGGACATTGTCTTTCCTCTATATTATCTTTTATTGAAAACTCTCCAGTTTCTATTTCCAGTTGAAATGTTCATAATAAAACAAGGGTGGGGAGAGCATCAAGACTTAGCATTGACAAAAATACTAGATCAATCATCCGGGACACCATCAGAATAGGACACAGAATAGCACAATCATATCCACCACATAAATAAAACTGACAATAAACATCCAAACTGTAGCATTTCAGACGACAAAAGTAAAAATATTGTAGCAGGACAGGGCATCTCTAAAATAACTTAAAGCAGAGGATAATCTGGAGAAGGACCAGACTTCGAAAATAAACCAACGCAGGAACCAAAAACACCATATCCAACTCCCACTACTGAGAGGTGCTTGGATTGTTAGATGGGCCTTCATCATGGATCTTCCGTTCTTGAATAACTCCTACAGCAATGCAACCGGCAACTTAGGCTGGAGTGCAGAGTCTGAAGAACTTGCCTTCTTATCTTGCTTTTTATATTTTCAATTGTGAGCACAGGCTTTGGGCATGGAAGCACCCTTGATTTGCGTTTCCTTGCATCAGTCAACTGCACATGTTTAAAACCACCATCAGACATGGTGATTCTTGGGCTTCTACGGAGCTCCTTGACTAACACTAGAGTCTTTCCTTCTCTCTTATGCGTCTTCTTTTCCTTAGGGATAACCGTGTTTATGGGAGCAGACATACCACTTATAGCTAACTCCAACTGAGCTGACTGACCTTCTGAGACATCAATTTGTCCCACAGCCACATTATCCTGAGCAAGAGGTTGGTTATATGGCACCATGACTAAAGCCAAATTCTCATTGATTCCCAATTTTTCATCAATGACAAGGAGGAGGAGGCATCAGCAAAATCCAGCTTTTTGGCCACTTTCCTCTTTGGAGATCCACCTCTGACAGGTGAGTCAATATCTACCATTGGAAACTTGGAGATCAGAGGTTCTGTTAAGATAGCTGGATCAAAAGCCATGCTCCAAGAATGTTTTGGCTGGAACCCTGTAAAAACAGTAATGACCACGTTGAGAGGAAGGGGGAACTGGTCCAGAATGGGGTAGTGAGGGAAGATCCTCTTCATGGGTTGCTGCAGTCCGACCATCAGCTGGCTTAACTGCTGAATGAACTGATGCTGTGTCAACATATGCCCATAATCTAAAGAGAATCCTGAATTTCTTCTGTTGGCTTGACAGGCACAATGGCAAGCTCTAAATTGGGCTGTGGCTCTGTCCCTCACTTTGCTGGACATCGATGAATCCTCACTTCACTGCTGGTGAAGAGCTCTAACAAATTTGTGATAACTCACAGACATGCACTCGCTTTTCTGAACAGGGTTTGAATTTCATTTTCGGTTCACATCTTGGAGGTGAGAGAAATCCAAAATTTTAGTGAAATCTCAGAATTTTGGATGAAATCCGGTCAAAATTCAAAAACCAAATTTGAAATTCGGAATTTTTGAAATGAAATTTCGACCAAAATCTCGGTAAAATTCAACCGAGCAAAAAATGGTTGAAACGATGTTAAATATTTTTAAAATTTTTGTGGATGTTTTTGACAAATCACTAATTTTTCCATAAAAATTTCATATGATGATCAAGTTTGAGGAATTTTTAAAAATTCTAACAGTTTTGCTGTCCTGATAAAAGGGTGATCGACAAATTTCAACCGAATGAAACATTGTTCAAACCATGTTATAAAATTTTGAAAATTTCTATGGATGGTCCAAACACATCAATAATGTTCTTTTATAATATTTAGATGTTTATCAAACCCGAGGAATGTTACAAAATTCGGAGAGTGCTATTGTCCTAATAAAAAGCTGACCGATAAAATTCAACTGAATGAAAATAGTACAAACAACATTAGAATATTTTTTAAAAAATTTTTGGATGGTCCTAAGGCATCACTAATATTCTCATAAAATTTTTAGATGATAATCAAACCTGGTTAATTTTCAAAAATTGGGACAATGTTACTGCCCTGATAAAAGCCTTACAGTACTTACTACATGTATTGCATCCATACATTTGATTGAGCAAACAAAACTTGTTTAAATTTTTTGAAAATTTTATAAAAGGGTTTTGAAGAAATTCTTAAGCTTATATAAAAATTTTGTATCATGATCATACTCGAGCGAATTTATAAAATTCTAACACTGTTATAGTCTCATTATGTCCATTTTGTTTTTGATTTTTTAATGATAACAAATGATGTTAAATTATTTTGAATTTTTTTGTATGATCCTAGATAGCCAAAGATGGTATTATAATTTTTAAAAGCATGTTCAAGCTTGTACAATTTTATAAAAATCTGACAATGTTTTTGCAAAAACTATAAAATATATCAAAAATTCGGTTTTTCAACTAATTTTCTTGGGAGATGATATTCTTAAGGTTTATTGGGCCAAATCTGGTCAAAATACCTGGGGTTCCCGTCGAAATTTCTGAAAAATTACAGTAGCAATATGAATTTTTCTCAATCTTTTTTATCCAGCCAGGATATTTTGAATCTCGTCTTTGGCTAAAATCCAAAATCTCGGACAAAAATTCACTGAGATTTCTAACTATTTTTTTGTGAAACGGCTATTGATATGGGCAGCGGTGCTCAAAACAATTACAATATCTTTCGATCTTGCAGTAAATGTTAGTGATGAGTTGTGTAAGAAGCATTTAGCCTTTCACGCCCTGAGACTAGCATGAAAATTTACTTATATCGCAAATGATCTTGTGTCCGAGTATGACTGAAAGTCTGTAACTATGGCACATTGGTACTGGATGGTCAATGTGAGTACCAAATCGCAAATGCATAACACTGTTAATCCCATGACGCAAACTGTCAACTTATTTCTATATTTTACATATGGTGGTATACTTGTTTATTTCAAGCTTAGTTTTAGGAAAAAGTCTATATAACACCCCGAACTTTGTTCGAAAATTCGTCCAACACCCTCAATAAGTCAATATTGAAACCGGCTACCTTGCTCCTGAACTTTTCAATCCCATTCGTTTAACCCCTAAGCTAATTTTGCAAGGTGGTTTTAACTAATCCACAAATAAAATTTTCAATCCCATTCATTTTCTAATTTAATTAATCCACAAAAAAAATTGCAATTATTAACATTGGCAAACTAGCTCCAAAAATTACGAATTTTTTTGGAGAAGTTGCTTGCACAATTTAACACTTAAAACATTATTTTCAAGATTTTATCAGCTTTTAAATTTTTTCAAAAATTCAAAACTGTTGTCCTTAATTGCAAAATATTTTAAATAAGTAGATAAAAATGCATTAAAAACTCATAAATACATAATTATTTTTTAAACATAATTCAATAAAGAACAAAAATCTTGGGTCATTAATTGTTATTCTTGAATGTATGGAGCAAATAAACTAGTTACATTTATCATTTTGTGTGTACAATTTAAAGGGTTTTATGTTCCGATAAATATCCGTGACTGTATTCATTTTGATTTGTATCCACTTTGTATCCATATTTGACATTATTTGTATCTGCATTTGTATTTGGGTTATTCGTATTTGAGAAAAAAATACAAAAACAAATATAGTAAAGTCATTATCCATCTGTATCCGATCCGTTTTCATCCCTAGATAAGAGGGGAGGTAGGTGAGGAGGGCGACTGAGTCTAGATAGGGGAGGTAAGGGGTCGCTACACCTGGGGTTATCGAGTCCAATTTGACCAGCTTGTCTATGCATGTGGCAAAAACATCCAAGTCATCGTGCCAACCGTGTCAAAATCACCTTACAAAACCAACTTAGGGAGGCTAAACTAATAGCATTGAAAAGCTCATCGTGCTAGATAACCAGTTTTAAAGTTAAGGACGTTGGCCGGACTTTTGAGTAATATTTGAAATGTCATATGGACTTCTTCCTTAATTTTGTGACATCACGCAGTGGTTATGCTCCCATGTCATATCATTAGTTTCACAGTTCGCTGTATAAGAATAATCTGTCTGACAAGCTACTTGCTGAATCCTGGTTATTGTTCAAATGCGTTCCATTTTTGTTGTTCACCAATTCTTAATTCGCTGATCCCGAGCTCAGCAAGAGAGACAGGTATGTTATTGCAAATTATATAAACGATTATAGAATTTATGTAGCTGCGTTGTCCATCCCAAGCATCTTTTGTAATCATATCATCAAAAAGTAATCCTACTCCACACTTTTGCAAACATATGTATGAGAGCATTTCTTGATGCGATAGCGAGATGTATGGTGTTCTATTTCCTTGTGATCCAATTGTAGAGCTCACCGCTTACCTGTAACATCCCGTTTTTCAATTTTCTTGAGCTTGAAATTCAAAATCCGAACCCTGAAAAATTTTCTCGAATTAAATCCAGCTTAAACGGAATTTTTAAAGTCAACAAGAATTTAATTTGATTAATCCATATATCAAACTAATTATTTCTTATTTTTATTGGGTTCCTTATGCTTTCATTTGATTTTTCTGAATTTTTGGAGATTTTTCAAATTTATTTACTATTTATTTGGATTTATTGAAGCTTATTTGAATTTCGATTTAGGAAATGTATTAAAATACTCAAAAGTCCTTCGGCCGATTCCACTGTTTATACCCTCTCCGTTCTCATCGTTCATACCCGCCCTACCGCTTTCCATACACAAGAAAACCCTAGCGATCCACCGCTGATCGCCGATCCAACTACCGGAGTTCGCACCGCCTCCACAAGAAACCCTAAACCTATTTTATGCTTTCCTCGCCGTCCGATGTCGATCTAGCGGTTCAAGACGCCCACGCCGCTCGAAACCCGCCACCAAGACAAGTAGCCGCAGCGACCAACCTCGCTATCCAAGCCAAATTCGCATCCCTAGGCTATAAAAGCCAGCCACGACCCTTCCCGAGGTTTCCTCTCGCGCCGCACAGCTCCCTCTTTCTTTCTCCGTGAGACGCCGTCTCGAGGAAGCTAGACCTCGCCGGTTGCTCCACCGCCGAAGTTGTTCCGCCGCCTCTTGCTCCTCTCCGGTGAGTCTCCTAGTGTCTTTGGTACCGCCGAGTCCATCTTTGCAAGAGCTACCGGAAGCACTAATTTTTTACTCGCTCGGCCGCCTTCCGGCTGGCATGTCGCCGCTCCAGCTCCGTTGAACCAGCGCCGCCACTCGCCGTCGTTATTCTTCGAGTCCTCCGCCGCCGATCATCAACCGGGCCGATTCTGGCCACGCACCTCGGTAAACCTCCAACCAAACAGATTCGCCACCATCGCCAAGTCATCGCCGCGGCAGGCGCCACTTGGGTGCCACGTTTGCTCTAGTGCCGCGTCAAGACGCCACATCGCCGTTAGCATCGCACGCGTCGCCTGCGTCGCCAGTGTGCGCCACGCAAACCACAACCCTAACGTACGCCACGGTTCGCCAGTGCGCCACATCGTACCACGATTCGCCACATGTCCGCCACGCACACGCCACGCCACCACATACCTCTTGCACTCTCTCACTTGGTGAACCGTGTAGCGACGATGGACCCCACATGTCAGCGATTGATGTTATTATGTTCTGATTTAATTCAAAATCAGAAATTCCAGCGAATCGCGTAGCTTACACGTGTCACCTATTTAATTCTGATTTTCTTCCATTTAAAACTTCGAAAGCTCGCTTCTCCTCCGCTCGAACTCCGATTTGAACGATTCAAATTTCTAAATTCATCTAAAATTAAGATCTATCTGTTGGTGTTATTTTTATGAATTTTTGAATTTTATTTATTTCTGTTTATTTATTATTTTGCCTCGATTCGCGTGTTTGCGTGGTAGACGACGCAACCGAGTTGAGGAAGAAGAGCATCCAGCAAAGCGCCGCAGCAGCAGGGTGGAGGAAGGCAAGTCTCCTTGACCATGTTGAACCCAAATTCATGAGATACTATTTTGTTTTTAAATTATTGCATGCTATTTGAATTATGAATTGTACTTTGATGTCATTTTAAATGTTTAGATAAATGCCAACTTGTTATGCCCACATTGATATTCATGTTGACAACCATTGATACCCTAGGAAAACTAATTACTGTAGCTAATGGTAATTAATCTTGCTATGGGAACGGTAGAAAAATGCTTAGCCATGCTTAAACACGCCAAGATTTTATCCTTATGGAAATAATTTCATTCTTGATTAAAGATGATTTATGAAATGTATGGCAATTGGTGTTGCTTATTAATTTGAAAGTTAAAAGTGAAAATGATTTGGACCAGTATGGATTGGTTGAATGGTGGGTGCGGAAGCACAAAATTTTGGAATATGATTGCCGCCTAGTCAATTAAGGACCGGTCGCTTGGGACACCATGGGCCATGCTATACAAGACAACCACATGTCTATATGGGTACGACCGCTAAGTAATTTGCATGTATCGTTAGTTGACTTCGCCATTGGGTCATGCGGTTTGTTTAAGGGTACTTGCAAGGCGCAAGAGGGGCTTCGATCAAGCGGTAGCCCTACCAAATGTGAAACCTTAGCGCGGAGTCGGTAGCGTAGTATGCATTGTAAAGGCCTTGTCATGATCTCCCCGCCGACACACCAAAGGAAGTGTGTTAATTGCATGGCGCAAGGGCTGATCATGTCGTGTGGGTAAAGTGTACCACTCAGCAGAGTCTTAAAACTACTTGAGTAGCCGTGTTTACGGATAAGGGCAAGCGTGGAACGCTTTCACATAGTAGATTTTTCTGGTTTTTGATTTTAAATTGAAAATGATGGATTTGGTTTAAACATGGAAATGTGGTTGGGAATCCTCGAGCGGCTAGAGCTCCCGGATATTAATTTGGCGGCTAGAGCCAACCAGGTCGTCGGTACCTGGAAAATTGTTGATACTTCAATTTAATTAATTATGCTATTTTCATTTTGTCAAATGTTGCTTTATGAATTTACTATTTGTATTTAAATTTCAATTTCGCTTTATGCAAATGAACCCTATATGCCATCCTTTGTTTAAGCCTTGCATTTAGTTAATTGCATTAAGTTTCCGAGACTTGCAGTATGTTGCATACTCACCCTCGCATGTCATTATGGGTCGCTTATTCCATAAAGCGATGATGGAAGAAGGGTGAGCAAAGAGCTAACGATACACCGCTCGACATCTCGTGGTGAAGGCTATGAAGAGGAGGACGACTGATCTTCTAGGGAGCGCACTCCTTGCTGTTCGGGGCTAACCGATTGGCTCTTTTTGTTCTACATTTCATTGTTATTTTTACATTTCAAGTAAGGCTTCATACTTGTAATAATGTGATGATGTTGGTACACTTTTTGCTTAATATCGTTATGAACTTTATGATATGTCTGTGTTATCATCATCAGTATGTCAGGTGCGCTTAGCCGCCTCGACTAGTGCGGTTGAAACACAGAGGGTTCGGATTTGGTAACCGGGTCCTCACAGAGGTGGTATCAGAGCCATATCGACTGTAGGTCGCAACCCTAGTTAGAATGGTCGTTAGAATTTCAAAATTATTTTCTAAATCAAACCAACGAATTTGAATTTAGAAGTTGGTCTCTCTTATCTTATTCTTAGGTTCTTACTCCTTTCCTTTTCTCAATGTTATTTTGAAATTTAAATTTGACCTTATCCTCTAAATTTCTTTTAAGTCTTGGCCGATCGCAAGATCGGTGAAAGGATTGCTAGAAGGATCAAGATGACTAAGACCGCTCAAAAGGACCCCTATGAGGATTAAGTTTTAGTGCCCATCACAACCCATCTTCGCTAGTAAACGGAGTTTATTGGTTTTGTTGCTTGTTTGTTTGGGTGTATTGTACACTTGCCCTAGGCATGGTGTTACGACCCACCTTCGTGGGAATTCTCGCTTCGCCTTGCCGGAAAGGCTATCTTTTCCTTCTCTCCTTATCTTTTGCTTTTTCCTCTTGTCTTGTGCTAACTTTCCTTGGTCATTGCTTCAGATGGAGAGGCAGGTAGAGGCCGTGGTCGCAGAGGCCATGGGCGTGGTCGTGGTCGTGGCAAAGAAGGCTACCGAGCAAGCAGGATTCCACTGCACCAAGAGGGCACAACAGAGTCCGAGCCGCCACCGCCACCACCACCACTGCTCAATTTCAGATGGCCGATCTCAAGCAGATGATGGCTATGCAATTACAACTACAGCAGCTCTCGCACGTAACATGGTGAACAACCCGCACTGCACAGACTCCAGCCCCCAATTTTTCAACCGCAAATAAAGCTTGAGAGTTCATGAGGACTCGCTACCTACCTTCTCAGCGCAGCGAGCCTTTGGAGGCGCAGACGATGGCCGAGAGATATTGAGAAGAAGCCGCAGCTTGCTCAGTGCAACGACAGAGAGAAGGTGCTCTACGCCAGCCATCAGCTGAAGGGCGTAGCTGCCACTTGGTGGGACAACCATCAGGTTGCCATCAGATGCCCAGCGATCACTTGGGAGGAGTTTTCGAGGCCTTCAGATCGCTCATGTACCACGGCATCATTGAGATGAAGAAGAGGAGTTTCGAAGCTTCGCTGGGAGCCAGAGCGTGTCTCGAGTATCTCAACCAGCTCACGCAGCTTGCGAGGTATGCGCCTGAGGATGTGGCCACTGACAATGCCAAGATCTGGAGGTTCATGGAGGGTTTGGATCCTGACATCAAGGTGCAGCTTGTCGCGTTTGATTTTCCCAACTTCCAAAGACATGGTGAACAAGGCCTTGGTGCAGAGGATGCTCACGCCAGCTATAATGAATCGCGCAAGAGGAAGATGGCCTTCGGCCTCAAAGCAGGAGCTAGTGGATCTCGCCACGCTTCCCACCACAAAGAAGTCAAGAGGACACTGTCCAGGAGCACCGCAAGACTCCTACTTCTCAGTCCGCGCCAGCTTGCTCAGTGGACCACAAGAAGCTTGCCAACAAGACACCACAGAGGGGGAACACCAACGCAGCAGAGTCCAAGCTTTCACCGCCACCACCGGGACATTATGCTAACAGCTTGTCCACAGAGGCGCCACCAACATCCAGCCTTTTCAGCTTGGGAGCCACCACCAAGACTCCACCACTGTGGATAGGGCCGTGGAGCGCCCGCACACCCGAGCACCTCGACTTTTGGGAGAGGGCGGTCAACCACGTGATCGCAGAGGGGCTCAGATGCACCGATGTGGTACTTGGTACGCTTTCGCCAATTCCATACCGCCATCGCTTTGTTTGATTCTCGAGCTTCACATTCTTTTATTTCGAGGAGCTTTGTTGATCGCTTTGGTTTTGAGACCTTGGTTTTAAGATTCCCATGATTATTCAATCACCGAAAAGAAATGAGGATCGATTTGGTGTGCCCAAGTGCTACCATAGTCATCAATGGGGTAAAATTTCTTGCAAATCTCATTCTCTTGGACTCAAAGGGGTTAGATGTCATCCTCGGATGGATTGGTTGACCAAGTTTAAGGGTCAAATTGATTATGCCAAATGAGCCATCACTCTCACCAATGCAGAGGGCATACGAGTGGAGTTCAAGACGGATCAGTCGCTGGGTGAGAGGTGCATGTTGAACAGGCTGAAGGAAGTCACCTTGGATTGTGTGCCTGTAGTGAGCGAGTACCCGATGTCTTCCCCGAGGATCTCGCCAGCATGCCGCCCGATCGGAGATCGAGTTCACTATAGAGCTTGTTCCTGTACATCCGATTTCCAAGAGGCTATACCGCATGCCAAAGAAATGAGCTCGCAGAGGTGAAGAAGCAAATAGAAGAGCCAGCTAGAGAAGGGGTTCGCTCGTCCGAGTTCGTCAGCCTTTGGGAGCGCCAAGGTCGCTAGAAGAAGAAGGACGACAGCCTTGAGGATGTGCGCCGACTACAGAGCGCCAATGAAGTCACCATCAAGAACAAGTATCCACCGCCTTGGATAGAAGATTTGTTCGATCACCAAGGGAGCCTCGTGATATTCTCCAAGATTGATCTCGCGATCGAGGTACCATCGTGAAGATCGTGCCGCAGACATTCCAAGACCGCCTTCACCACTCGGTATGGGTCAGAGGAGTACACAATCATGTCCTTTGGTCCACTAATGCCCCGGCCAGATTTATGAATCTGGCGAACAAGGTGTTCATGGATTATCCGGATAAGTTTGTAGTGGTGTTCATCGATGATATCCTTATCTACTCTCGAGATGAGTCCGAGCATGCCAACATTTGAGGTTGGTCTTAGAGAAGTCTCAAGTCACCAACAGATGCCAAGTTCAGAAGTGTGAGTTCTGCTGACAGAGGTTGCTTTTTCTAGGTCACGCTATTTCACGGAGGAGTCTCTGCTGATCCGGAAAGGTGAGAGATGTGCTTGATTGGAAGCCGCCAAGTCAAGGCTTGAGATCGAGTTTTTCGGGTTTAGCGGGTTATTACAGAGATTCATTGAAGGTTTTCAAGATTGCTAGACCAATGACCCAAATTGAAGAAAGAAAAGAAATTTGAGGGATCAAGCTTGCGAGCAGAGCTTCCAAGAGTTGAAGAAGAGGTTGACTACAGCCCAAAGGTTAGTCCGTCCTGACATCCACAAAGGTTTTGAAATCTCACTGTGATGCTTCGAGACAGGTCTTGGGTGTGTGCCGATGCAGGAGGCAAGGTCGTCGATACGCCAAGGCAATTGCACCACATGAGGCGATTACCCGACCCATGACCGGAGTTGGGCCACAGTGCATGCGCTGAAGATCCGGAGGCACTATCTCATTGGGAACCGCTAGAGATCTTCACGCACTATAAGAGTTTGAAATACATCTTCACTCAGCAGATCTCAATCTGCGCAGAGAAGATGGTTGAGCCGATAAAAGACTATGATGCGGCATTCACTACCATCCCGGTAAGGCGAATGTAGTTGCCGATGCTCGAGCCTAAGAGCTACCGCAACACTTTGGTGGGTCACCGCTCGCATGAGGAGTTTCAGTCTCAACTGGATTGGTAGAGGAAGGGTCATTGTCGCTTTGGAGGTTCAAATGACTGTGGATCAAATCAAGAAGCCGCAGAAGTCCGACAAGGAAGCCGCGAAGATCAAGGAAAGAATCAAGGAAGGAAAAGCCCTGGATTCTCGTAAGATCGAGGGTACAGCTTTGGCTTGGGAAGAGCATCTATGTGCCGAATCGAAGGAGCTCAAGCAGCTTGATAATCGGGAAGCACGAAGTCAAGATATCGATTCATCCCAAGAACACCAAGATGTATCATGATCTTCGAGATGTTTATTGGTGGCCGAGAATGAGGAAGGAGATTGCCGAAGTTTATTTCTTGTGTGATGTGTGCCGAGTCAAAGCCGAGCATCGAGGCCGCAGGTCTCATGCGGTACCGCTGAGAGTACTCGAGTGGAAGTGGAAGAGATTGGCATGGACTTCATCACAGACTTCCGAGGACCAGTCCGCTATGATTCGATTTGGGTTGTCGTGGACCGATTAACTAAAGTTGCACATTTTATACCTAAGTAGGACAACCTATACGGGATAGGCTTGCAGAGTCAGATATGGCTCGGATTGTGTGCATGCATGGCGTGCCCAAGAAGATTGTTTCGATCGGGCAACCAATTCACATCTAGATTCCGCAAAAGTTACAAGAAGCATTAGGCACCAATCAACTTCAAGATACCTTATCATCCCTGCATGATGGATGACAGAGCGGTGAATCAGATTCGAGGACATGTTGAGAGCTTGTGCATTGTCTAATGCACCATTAGATCAAATGTTGCCATATGCGGAGTTCTCATATAACAACAGCTTATCGTGCCGCCTTGCGATGGCACCGCTTGAGGCTCAGATGGAAGGAAGTGCAGACACCTCTCTGCTGGCATGAGACAGAGATCGCCAAGTCTTTGGTCCAGATATTCGCAGCAGGCCGAGGATCAAGTGAAGATGATTCAGAGAGGTTGAGAACAAATGCAATGGGCGTAAGAGCTATGCGATAATCGCAGAAGGGTGTTGACCTTTGCTCCTCGTGATCATGTTTATCCGAAAGTCTCCCGCCAAAGGTATGCGCCGATTCGAGTTCGTGGCAAGTTGGCACCGAGATACATTGGGCCTTTCCCACCTCGCTAGAAGTGGGAAGTGGCGACGCTTGAGTTGCCACCAAGATGCTTTAATGTGCACAATGTATTCCATGTGTCACAATTGAGGAAGTGCCTTCGAGTGCCTCGATGTACAGCTTGCAAGTTGATGATGTTGATTTGCATGAAGACCGACTTACCCAGAGTATCCGATCAGATTCTCGATGAAGCCGAGCGAGAACCGTGAACAAGTCGATCAAGTTTTGCAAGGTGCAATGGAGCAATCATCCAGAAGAAGAAGCCACCTGGGAGCGCGAGGAGGATCTTCGAGCAGACTACCCCAACCTTTTTCCCCGGTTAGTCTCAAATCTCGGTCGAGATTTCTTGTTAGGGGAGGTTTTGTAACATCCCGCTTTTTCAATTTTCTTGAGCTTGAAATTCAAAATCCGAACTCGAAAATTTTCTAATTAAATCCAAATTTTAAACTAATTTTTAAAGTCAACAAGAATTTAATTTGATTAATCCATATATCAAACTAATTATTTCTTATTTTTATTGGGTTCCTTATGCTTCATTTGATTTTTCTAAATTTTGGAGATTTTTCAGAATTTATTTACTATTTATTTGGATTTATTGAAGCTTATTTGAATTTCTCGATTTAGGAAATGTATTAAAATACTCAAAAGTCCTTCGGCCGATTCCACTGCTTATACCTCACGCCTCACATCGCTCATATTCGCCCACCTGCTTTTCCATACACAAGAAAACCCTAGCGATCCACCGCTGATCGCCGATCCAATCTACCGGAGTTCATACGCCTTCCACAAGAACCCTAAACCTATTTTATGCTTTTCCTCGTCCGATGTCGATCTAGCGGGTTCAGCAGCATTCACGCCGCTCAAACCCGCCGCCAAGACAAGCAGTAGCCAAGAGCGACCAACCTCGCTATCCGAGCTAAATTCAGATCCCTAGGCTATAAAAGCCGCCGACCCCTTCCCGAGGTTTCTCTCTCCGCACAGACAGCCTCTTTCTTTCTCCGCGGAGACGCCGCTCGAGGAAGCTAGACTCGCCGGTTGCTCCACCGCGCCGAAGTTGTTCCGCCGCCTTGCTCCTCTCCGGTGAGTCTCCTACCGTCTTTGGTACCGCCGAGTCCATCTTTGCAAGAGCTACCGAAGCACTAATTTTTACTGCTCCTCCGCCCTTCACGGCTGGCATGTCGTCGCTCCATTCGCTGAACCAGCGCCGCCACTCGCCGTTTATTCTTCGAGTCCTCCCGCCGCCGATCATCAACCAAATGCCGGATTTGCGCCACGCACTTCGCAGAACCTCCAACCAAACAGATTCGCCACCTCATCGCCAAGTCATCGCCGCTGCAGCGCCACTTGGGTGCCACGCTTGCTTTAGTGCCGGTCAAGACGCCACATCGCCGTTAGCATCGCACGTGTCGCCTGCGGTCGCCAGTGTGCGCCACGCAAACCGCAACCCTAACGTACGCCACGGTTCCGCCAGTGTGCGCCACATCGTACACGATTCGCCACATGTCCGCCACGCACACGCCACGCCACCACATACCTCTTGCACTCGCCACGGTGAACTGTAGCCGACGATGGACCCCACATGTCAGCGCATTGATGTTATTATGTTCTGATTTAATTCAAAATCAGAAATTCCAGCGAATCGCGTAGCGACACGTGTCGATCTATTTAATTCTGATTTTCTTCCATTTAAAACTCAAAGTCCGCTCTCCTCCGCTCAACTCCGATTTGAACGATTCAAATTTCTAAATTCATCTAAAATTAAGATCTATCTGTTGGTGTTATTTTTATGAATTTTTGAATTTTATTTATTTCTGTTTATTTATTATTTTGCCTCGATTCGCGTGTTTCGCGTGTAGACGACGCACCGGTTGAGGAAGAAGAGCATCCAGCAGGCGTCGCAGCAGCAGGGGTGGAGGAAGGCAAGTCTCCTTGACCATGTTGAACCCAAATTCATGAGATACTATTTTGTTTTTAAATTATTGCATGCTATTTGAATTATGAATTGTACTTTGATGTCATTTTAAATGTTTAGATAAATGCCAACTTGTTATGCCCACATTGATATTCATGTTGACAACCATTGATACCCTAGGAAAACTAATTACTGTAGCTAATGGTAATTAATCTTGCTATGGGAACGGAGAAAATGCTTAGCCATGCTTAAACACGCCAAGATTTTATCCTTATGGAAATAATTTCATTCTTGATTAAAGATGATTTATGAAATGTATGGCAATTGGTGTTGCTTGGTATTAATTTGAAAGTTAAAAGTGAAAATGATTTGGACCGGGCGGATTGGTTGAATGGTGGGTGCGGGAAGCACAAAATTTTGAATATGATTGCCGCCTAGTCAATTAAGGACCGGTCGCTTAGGACACCATGGGCCATGCTATACAAGACAACCACATGTCTATATGGGTACGACCGCTAAGTAATTTGCATGTATCGTTAGTTGACTTCGCCATTGGGTCAAGTGGTTTGTTTAAGGGTACTTGCAAGGCGCAAGAGGGGCTTCGATCAAGGGTAGCCCTACCAATGTGAAACCTTAGCGCGAGTCTGTGAGTGGTAGTATGCATTGTAAAGGCCTTGTCATGATCTCTCGCCGACACACCAAAGGAAGTGTGTTAATTGCATGGCGCAAGGGCTGATCATGTCGTGTGGGTAAAGTGTACCACTCGCAGAGTCTTAAAACTACTTGAGTAGCCGTGTTTACGGATAAGGGCAAGCGTGGAACGCCACATAGTAGATTTTTCGTTTTTGATTTTAAATTGAAAATGATGGATTTGGTTTAAACATGGAATGTGGTTGGGAATCATGAGCTGCTAGAGCTCCCGGATATTAATTTGGCTGCTAGAGCCAACTGTGTCGCTTGTGACTGAAAATTGTTGATACTTCAATTTAATTAATTATGCTATTTTCATTTTGTCAAATGTTGCTTTATGAATTTACTATTTGTATTTAAATTTCAATTTCGCTTTATGCAAATGAACCCTATATGCTATCCTTTGTTTAAGCCTTGCATTTAGTTAATTGCATTAAGTTTCCGAGACTTCGAGTATGTTGCATACTCACCCTCGCATGTCATTATGGGCCGCTTATTCCATAAAGCGATGATGGAAGAAGGGTGAGCAAAGAGCTAACGATACACCGCTCGACATCCGTGGTGAAGGCTATGAAGAGGAGGACGACTCGATCTTTCTAGGGAGCGCACCTACCGGCTGTTCGTGGGCTAACCGATTGGCTCTTTTTGTTCTACATTTCACCGCTACTTTTACATTTCACCAGAAGGCATCATACTTGTAATAATGTGATGATGTTGGTACACTCTTTGCTTAATATCGTTATGAACTTTATGATATGTCTGTGTTATCATCATCGTATGTCAGGTGCGCTAGCTGTTCTCGACTAGTGCGGTTGAAACACAGAGGGTTCGGATTTGTAAATCCGGGGTCCTCACATTACCACTACTCACTTGAGCTTAAGGGGCTGAGAGGAAAATCCAGTGAAGGCAATCCGAAATCCGTTCGCGTCATGTTGTGTTCCACCCCTAATATGATCTTCGCCCTCTCTTAAGGCCATTCCCAGTGCACTATTTCGAAGACTGCCACATCATCTTTATCTAGGTAAACGTGTATCTCAGGTTTTATCTAGATGAAACTCCTCTCATCTAAATGAAACTCTCCTCATCTCTCTCATCATTAATTTCTTGCCATGTCATTATCTTTGCTTATGTAGCATAGCATTTAATGATATTGAAACTCAAATGAAACTAGCACTAGGAATAGCCTTAATTGCGCCATGCACCTTGCAAACAATTAAGAATCGAGCTTCACCCAACCGCTTACCGAGAAGAACGCCCATACGGCCGGGCCTCGCTCTCGGTGAGCCTCCCATCAATTCCTTACATTACGCGATCGAGCGAGTGCTCGAGTGGCCAGCGCCGCCAGAGTAGCTCGCCTGCCGGGTTTGAGTGGTGACTCGCCGGTGCACGCCGAGCCGAGAGAAGTTGCTGTGGCGTGCGTGCAGGCGGTGTGTGTGTGAGTGGGTGTGTACAATCAGAGTTCTACTGTTGTTCTTCTTTTTCAGATCAATGTCGAGCTTCCGCCAAAATTCAAAAAAAAATCCTACACACATGGCTTCTTCACCATCCCAGGAATCTCATGCGCCCAACAATTGCAGCTTCCCACCACAGTTGAGTCATCACCGCCATCCTCCATTTTTGTCGTCACGGCTCACCATCGCCACCGCTCTCTAGTGAGTATACAAAAACGCCGCTACCACCCACGGAGTTCACTGTCTCCTCTCGCTCCATTTTTCTGCTCGACGCCACCTCAATAGATGTTGCTCACCTCCGACGAGCTCCACAGAGTTGTCGCATGGCGCATGCCCCTCTATCCTTTCTCTGTTTCTGGATTTAGCTTGGACAAGGTAAATTTAGACATTTCCCTTGGGTGATTTTAGATTTTTTTTAAAAGATAGAATAATGCCAATATACTTGATTTAGGGCAAAAGCTGGTTATTTTAGTGAATGTAATGAAGGACAACTTATAGAGTAGCATTTTAAGTCATGAAGGGCAACTTTCAGCATGCTATTATTTCACAAAAAGGCAATCTTTGCCTTAGGTATGTATCGGCTGAAATGTCTAAGCTCTATCATATTGTAATTTTTTTTCTAGAGACAACTCAACTATATAAATTGGGTAGTATTTTTGTGATGGACCGCCCTTTCAAGAAGGTGCGTATAAATACCTTCACAGCTATCTAGGATTTTAGTTGTAGATAACCAAACATACATTGCTTGACATAAGAGCAAATGCGAATATTTGATAGATAAATTAAGGGCCTAATGGCCAGAGTTTACAAAAGGCGCGGCTAGCACCATTAATTACAAAAGAACCACAGGAAAGCCTGAGCAACTAAATTGAGGCCTTCAAAACCAAGCGCTATCGCCATCGATGCTCTCCAAGTAGCCGTCATCTTCTTGAAAGTCTACCGGGAGGGGGGAGGATTAGGAAGCAAGGGTGAGTACACAACCATACTCAACAAGCCACACAAAAATTCTGAATATTACATGCACAGAGTTTCAAGGAATTGGCACTAGTTTAAGTATTTGGTGGATGCATGAGCTAGGATATATATATAGGAAAATGATTCTATACTCCTGGGTGTATGTACTCCCACCTCTAATATACCGTTTAAATGATGTTGTTATATCTCTTTATCCTTTTGAGTATACTCTAATACTAATTATAAGATAATCCAAAGTGAGTTCCATGAAAAATTTCATTAAAATCCACCCTTTATAGCATAATTTGTTTACATATTTCTTATACATATGGAAAAGGGTATGTAGCAAAAAATAAAGGGTCCGATAAAAATTTTTAATCATGTTGTATTGGAGTATCCTAGAATTAATATTGAGTATACCAAAGTGATAAAGAAGTATAAAGCGCTTATTTAAGTGATATATTAGAGGTAGGAGTATGTACTCCTAGAGTATGTAAAGGCTTCCTATATATATATATATATATATATATATATATATATATATATATATATATATATATATATATATATTACATTTGAAACACAAACCATCAACAAAGATCACTAACATCATCCTTACTACAGAGTTATTAGCAAAATCTTGATTACGGCAAGTTTATAATTAAAACTACTCGAGCTCGCCATGTGAATCACTCTAAATTAACCCAACTTCATTAACCTAAGCACGGCGATTCAATACTATTTAGATCACTCCGCAGTTACTCAATTTTACCCATTAAAATATCTACTATCATTAGTGCCACACGATTAACATGCAACTTTTATGCATGCGTCCGACCGAGATTAATATAACCTTTCATTGGATTTCCCCTCTTTAGCCCCTACCAAAGAGGTTTCGTGGATCCCTAGTCTCAGACCCATCGCCATAGCGGGTGGCGCGATTTGGCCAACTGAGGATACCTACCGTTATGAGAACCGACAAATAGCCGCACCATTCCGTTCCACCCCAAACAACTCGTGATCCATTCCCCTAACTGAGAATGGTAATTCCACATGTAGGTATTCCAAGGGAAAAAACAATATACCGAATTACATTGGATCAGGTCAATAGAGCTGACCGGCCCAACTTGTGGTTGAGAGAGAACTGAAATTATTTATTTTGCCCAAGGGTTGATCCTTAAATGTCAAAGACACAGCCCAAGACACCACACAAAACCGGTACCATCAGATCCATCACCACACCACACTTGGGCCTGTCATCGGTTGGGGATTGGGCCAGCGTCCACCTTCCATGGTCTCGCTTCAATATCTGCCCCCAAACCGTAGTAGGTTTTGAGAACGCACTCCCGAGTCAAGACTCGGGGATTTTGAGTAACAATTGAAAAGTAATGATTATTATAGCTAGCCTACGGTGGTTCATTAATGATAACCTAGGGCTAACAATTGAGTATGGCATAATCAACATGGTTTTAACAAGAGAGTAGGTTTTTAGCTAGTCAAGTCTTTCCAAATTAGCTCCTTTTTAGATCTCTACTTTATTTACAGACAATAATGCAATAACTACATATACAGTAATTATACGGAAAATGGGATCAACATGTTCAAGAAGTGTGGCTTGCCTTGCGAAGTCGAAGGCTCTCCTAAACGGAAGTCGACGTAGTCGTGGTTGGCTCCGAACATCTCTTGCTCCTGCGGCGGCTCCACGAATGACTCCGGCTTCGAGTAGTGCTCTAGGGGCTGCTCCGAAGTCGGATCTAGCGCGAAAAAGCAACTCCAGTAAATAAACGAATAAAAACATTCAAAGAAAGAAAACGAAAAGAGAAACCGGGGAGAAAATGGTCGAGAGAAGGGTTCAGGGATATTTTGGAAATTTTCTGGACTTGATATGGCGAAACGGAGATCATTTTTGGACTCAGCGGCTTCAACGGATCAAGAATAGGTATTTTTGGCTATTTTTGGCTTTTTGAGATTTTTTGAGATTTTTTTGGAATTTATATTGAATTTTCAGATTTTTAAATAAATTAAAAATCCGAAAATGAAATTGGAAAAGGATTTCGGTTGGGCCTCACAAAGGAATCGCGGGTTTAACACTATATTTACCATACCGGCGAAGCATGGCGGGGCAACAGATGGCCCATGGGCGAAGCGATGCGCCAATGACGAAACTGGACCGACTCCACGAACGATCAATCTGAGTCGACAAAGGGCCTAGGCGGGGGGCGGCCGACGGACGGGCCCAAGCGCAATGAGGGAGAGGGATCAAGTCATTTTTTTCTTGCTAGACTGAGAACATCATCTAGATCAAAGCAATGGACCCTTTGATAAAATGTTTAACTTATGTATTTCAAAATTATGTTTTGAATATTGTTCTAGTAAACTTGTTGAAATTTTGATGAGATCCCTATTTAACTACAGCAGTAGATGTTCAATTATTGGAGATGATGTACTTCATGTAGTGTTGTTTCTGAATTTTTTTAATGGTTGGGATTTTTATCCCTATACTTTCCAAATGGTAATAGGGAATATTTCTCATGGGGAAGGAGGGGGGATTCCATATGCCCTATAGGCTATGTTCGTGACAACTTATGCACAGCTTATACTTAAAAAGAAGAAGATTGTCCGTCGAATGGGAGGATTCTAAATAGCTTCTTCCACAATCGAATCGATTTGTACACGTAATCAAATCACACCACTTAGGCCCTGCTTGGCGAGCTCGCTCCCAGCTCAAGTGAGTGAATCTGAAGCTCGCCAAACAAAGAAGCTTTTCGAGAATCGCCCTGTGGTGATTCCTGTGAAGTGATTCTCTCAAATGATCTAGAGCCGAGCCGAAAAAGTCAGCTTCCCGATTCACTCCCAACAAAGAGTCGGTTCTCCATAGAGTTTATCCTATGGATTCAAGTAGAGAATCACTTTCAAATGATGTAATCACTTCTCTCGAGAATCACTTCTAACAGAGAATCGTAATCGAGGGAGCTCTACCAAACAGCCCTTAATTTCATGGATTCTCGACTCAGATTCGCAAGTTCCGCTTCCACGAGTCGTCGCAGCACAAAGGCTTCCGCCGCCGCCTCTAGGCCCCTCCATCACCCTCATCCGCCATCCGTCACCAATGTCGATCAACAATCAGCACAGATAATCAGATTGCCGAACCACTGCATTCTCTAGTCACAGATTTTTCGACATACCGCTTCTCCGCATAACCGACTATAATTCAGATCTACACAATTAGAAATCGTCCTAAAGAACCATAAAATCCCTAGGATTTATTTCCGGATTTTGTTCCTTCATCCAAACAAGCCTCACCGTGGGAAAGATAAAGTTTGTTCCGCCATAACGGTAGTACACCGTAATTATTCTCTTTTCTCAAATGAAGCACGTAAAAATCGAACCGCCGATTCTCTTGAGATCCGTGTGCCATCGAACCCCGAGTCCTTCCTCCCAACGGCCAATCCGCCCGGCCGGGTATATGAGCGCCCTGCGTTTCTACGCGAAGCACTCCTTGTTCTTGGCGCCATCCGCCTCGAGACGGAATCCGACTTCAATCCAATTCGGATTGGAGTTCCTGGCCGATAAATGGCAGCCAATTCGCCCAATTGCTCTCTCCTCCAACATCCCATTCGCCCCAGCCTCCAGATCAACTCCTCCTCCCAGATCGAGATCACCTTCAAGTTCGCCCCGATGGCGAAGGTGCTCCTCCTCGAGCTCCGAGGGAAGGTGTTCGCCGCGCCATCGGGGACAAGCGCCCGACCGCCTGTGCCCGGCCATTGAAACGGGTGCCTCGCGCCCGAGATGATCGCCCGCCTCGATCAAGCACGCCTCGGCGGCGACGAGCCGCCAGAGCCGGAGACTCGCGCCTCGACGCCGACTTCGCGCCTCGACCACGACGGCTCAGATGGAGGTCGCCGCCGCCCGACACCCGCCTCACGACGACCTCTCGAGCCGCTCTCCGACTTCGGGTTGGTCGCCTGCAGCATCTCGCGCCAGACGCCTCGCCGCACCACGCCGATCTTGCCGCCACCACACGATCTTATGGCTCGCTTCGGTTCATGGCAGAACTGATCTCGCCACGGCCATGCGTGCGCCTGCTCGATCCCGTCTGCGTTCGGTTTAATTATTTTGAAAATTTTTCAGATGATTATACACTACTAAGGATGATACCATAAATTTTTCAAATCATTATCAAGTTTTTAAAATTATATAAAAATCTGATATTGTTTCTGTCCAAATTTTAAAATATCTCCAAAAATTAGTTTTTCAACAAATTTTCATATAAGATGACTTTCTTAAGGGTTATTGGACTAATTCTGGTCAAATCCGGACCTAAAACATCAAAATTTGGATTCAAAACCCGAAATTTCGCCAAAATTACCGAAATTACTATAGTAATTCAAATTTTTTTCAGAATTTCAAATTCGACTGATACTCCAGAATTCGTCCAATCCCGAAATCCAAAATTTAGCCGAATTTCGATGAAATTTTATTCCATGCAACGAAGGGCATCAGCGGTGAGCCGCATGACAGGGGGGGTGGGGGCCTTCGGCATACAGAACTGCAGCAGCTCACTTGTGGCTGATTAGGGCTGTTGAACAAATGGGAAGGAGCGGGTGGGAAGAATAAATTCAACAAGCAACCGAGCATCAACAAATCAGTCCAGTGCATGATTAAAAAAAACCTTGGGATTACATTACCAGAAGACCTATACAACTAAACTAATATCCTACTTTAGATGAACATATCAACAGATTTTCAGTATGAATTTATCTTTGCTAGAGAGAACCAAATATATACGCTGCATCACAGTGGCGAATCTAGGATTTTAAGTTAGGGTATGCCGAGCTAATACTATAATATACAATTCGGTAAAATCCAATGAACAATTTGGTAAACAACTACACATGTTGTCGAGAAATTTGGTATACGAGTATAAAATAACTAGAAACATGATAATACAAGTATAAATTACAATATAAATAGTTAGAACATTTTAAGTATGAAATATGCATAAAAGAAGCTTACGGTTCTAGGCGGAGTCATGGAAGGAGATGAAGCAGCAACATCCTTTTTTGCTGTATGTTTCTAGAAAAGAGATGCAATGTCTCCGTTCCTCTTCATAATTTAACAACTCTACAAACAAAAAAAGCAATGCATTAACAAGCAACTCTCTAGTTTCTAGCAAAATAGCAATTATATTTGTTTGTACTCTATAAATCAACTAGCAGTTTTGCACTTAAATCACATGTAGAATCGATATACACTAATATAGCAATCAGAGGGGGTGAATGATTACGCGGAAGCTAAAACAAATTTTTATTGATTCTCAATTCACCCCTAAACAAATTATAAAAAACTGCTTCGGTTTCAGCAAAAACAGACTGACACATGTTAACTAAAACAGTAATTTTTGAAGATCCAACTATTGGATTGATGTGAAATTTTAACTGTAGAAACTAGATTCAATTTCGAAACTAACTCAATAAGAATCAACTCAATCGGACCTACGGATCTAAAGTTATGACCTTTATAAGCTGACTATATAAAATAATGACTACATATGGACTGTATTAGACCGAATCTACAGGATATGCCGTAGCCCACCTGACATACCTGACATACCCTGTAGATCTGCCCCTGCTGCATCATGTAACCCTTTGGGCCATGCCACAGCCTCTAGCGTGGCAACTGGCAAATACACCCAGCCACATCACCATCCTAGCGTGGTAGGAATTTTAGCTTAGCATTCGACTTACCAATGTGATGTGGCTGTATGACCACAGAAGTCATATTTAGAAACAAAATTGGAGCGGTGTTAGTAATAAAAATAGATTTAAAAGGGGGTGAAATAATAAAATTTGTTCGGGCCATTACCGTAGTACATCGTGGTAACTATTCTCTTTTATGAAACAGAAAGCACGTAAAAATCGAACCGTCAGATTGTCTTGAGATCCGTGTGCCATCGGAACCCCGGAGTCCTTCCCTCCCAACGGCCACCGCTTCCGTTCCGTCGCGTGCTCTCTACGCGACTCGCTGTTCTTGCCGGCCAATCCGCCTCCGAGCTGGGCATATGAGCGCGTCTCCTTGTTCTTGCCGGCCAATCCGCCTCCGAGACGGAATCCGACTTCCAATCCAATTCGGATTGGAGTTCCGGTCGATAAATGGCAGCCAATTCGCCTCCAATTCGTCTCTCTCCTCCAACATCCCATTCGCCTCCAATTCGTCTCTCTCCCCCAACATCCCACCCGCCTCCAGCCTCCAGATCAACTCCTCCTCCCCAGGATCGAGATCACCTTCAAGTTCGCTACGATGGCGAAGGTGCTCCTCCTCCGGAGCTCCGAGGGGAAGGTGTTCGTCGCGCCAACGTGGGACAAGCGCCCGACCGCCCAGGCCCGGCCGCTGGAGACGGGGGTGCCCTCGCGCCCCCTCGAGATGATCGTCCAGTTCTGGATCAAGCACGCCCTGGCGGCGACGAGCTGCCAGAGCCCGGAGTCCCTCGCCGCCTGGGACGCCGACTTCCTGCGCCGCCTCGACCAAGACGGCCTCAGGATGGAGGTCGCCGCCGCCGCCCGACAGCTCCGCCTCAACGACGACCTCTCGGAGCTGCTCTCCGACTTCTCGCGGGTTGGTCGCCCGGCGGCTTCCTGCGCCTCGCACGCCCGCGCCGCCACCCGCGCTGATCTTGCCGCCGCCGCCCGCGCCGCCACCCGCGCTGATCTTGCGGTCGCCTGGTGCGCCGCGGCCACTGATCCTGCCACCGCCATGCGTGCCGCCCGTTCTGATCCCGTCCGTGCCTGGTGCGCCGCCCATGCCCGTGCTGATGCCCGTTCTGATCATGAAGCTCCATCACGTCGCCGTGGACGCAAGAGGGCCGCCTGCCGCCAACCGATGTCCAAGACTCGCCGGGCAGCTACTGATGAGCGCTCCGGTGGCTCCTCCAATGTGGTCGCCAGCGCTGTGGCTCCGATGGCTCCTGCCCTCCCGAAGGTGACTGCACCAGCGCACCAACACCCACCCAATTCCTATCCAGCAGCGTGTTCTCTGCGCGCTCGGAGGGGACTGCCGGAGCTCAGCTGCAAATGTCCGAAGCAGAATCCTCTTCTTCCTGCGTCAAGGAGGCTTCCTATTCCTGCTTGAGTACACACTGCTTTGCTAGTCTTTACGCTTTCTAAACCATGCATTGAGTGCTTAATTCCTGTTTCCTTAGCTTCTGCGCTTACTTAGGAAGATTCTAGTGCTCTGTGAACCTCTGTCAGGCATTTACAATTTTACTCGGGTGATAGCGGAGTCTCCGGCCTAGGTAGCCAGTGCTGTCAAGGAATGTCTGAAACCAAGTTCACTATTTCTTTTGCTGGTCCTAAACGAGGTTTAAGTAAATAAAGGGACTTTTGAGTAAACGCAAAAAAAAAGGAGCGTAAAAACGCACCTGTTGCGAAAGTTAAGGCATGAGGAAAAAAAATGCGAAAAAACGCACTCATTGCCAAAAAAAAAAAAGAAAACAAAAGCCCGTTTGCTACCGAGTTTGTAGCAGTAAAAGGTAATAGAAATGGATTGAGTTTTGGGCTCTTAATTGTGAGAGCTGCCTTTCGGTTTGGAGACACTGCAGCTACCCGTGTAAAATTATTTTTGATTGACTTTGGTTCACAGGCATTGGTATCTCTTGAGTCGAGTCTGCAGTTTCCTAGGAAACACATGGATGAAAACACTCTTGTATGTGTGGCAAAACTTTGAGGCTAGCTAGTCTTAAGAGTCCTAAATGTAATATTTGGTGTCCTGGATTATGGATTCCTTGATGTAATAAATTTCACAAGGGAATGAAATTTAGTTGTTTGAAGTTGGATAATATCTTGATGTCTCCTGCATGTCTTAAATGTTGCTGTGCGACTAGTATGTGTGTGGTGGTTAGCAATCTATGTGCGGTGGTGTCTTATGCTGCTGCAATTTGTGAGGCTCAAGTTAAAGCCTGTGTTATGTTGATCTGACATGGACAATGAAATTACAAAGAGACTAGCCAGCTAATGACAACGGATCAAAGCTCAGCCTCCACTCTATGAATATATAGAGTAACCTCCTGTACAAAACTACTCTTCCAATTCACCAAAGATGGATCAATGTGTTCAAGAACTTTGCCGTTCCATTGCTTGCAAATGTGCCAAGAAGCGATGATGAAGATTTCAATAAAAAATTCAGCACCAAAAGACTGTTGTGCTTGCACAATCGTGCTCATAGTGCCGAGTGAAGTGTTCCAATCAATGCCTAGCATCTGCCAACAAACAACACTGAATGGACATGTAAAGAACAAATGCCAAGTAGTTTCTTGGGATCTGCTTGAGCAAAGCTCACAGTAGGTATCATTTCCGGTGGACTAATGCTTTCTTGTCAGTATATGCTTAGTGTCTAGTCTATCTTGTAGCAAGAGCCAAGCAAAAACCTTGAGCTTAGTCATACATTTACTCTTCCATATCCATTTGAGTAAAACTGGAGCTTGAATTGCTGAAATTGGTATTTGTAAAAACACGTCTTGAAATGTAATTGGCCTGTTCCCAAATGTAGGATCAATTATCGTTCTCATCTTGGTTAAGTTGCAGGCTTTGCAGCTTCTGCTGCAGTTCTAGACATTCATCAAAAGCTTGTCTTGAAAGAGGCAAGTTGAAGTGATTGGTGTAATCATCTTCCTCCAAAAACACTGCAACTGATATGTCTTCATCCTAAACAAAGGAGAACATCTGGGAAAGTTATAGCAAAGAGTCCATTCCACATATCTTTCCAAAAAAGAATAGTTATTTCTGGACCAACTGTGCTAGCTGCAACTCTGTAATATCTAACAAAACTCATGACAACTTTCCACCAAAATGATCCACAGCCAGCTTCTGCATGGGGTACTGAGTGTTATTATATTTAGCCCAGATGAGATTTACCCAAGGCAAATCTTTCTTGTTATAAAATTTGTGTCAATGTTTGAGCAGGAGTGCTTTGTTTTGAGTTTCCAAATTATTGTTCCAATTCCTCCTTTCTTTTTCAGCCTGCTAACCATGACCTAAGCAGCCAGAGATTTGCAACGAGCTTGGATATCAGATGAACCTCTCCACAAGCAATGCTTGCGTGCTCTGTCTATATATATTTTATCAGTCTTCGACAACATTATGGTTCTCATATAATGAATTGGTAACTGAGAGAAGACAGTTAACAAATGTAAGTTTGCCTCCATAAGAAAGAAAGGCTGCACTGCTAGACAGGCGACACTCAATTCTATCCACCAGAGGTGAAAAATCCTGAACTGTAGGCCTTGTAGTACCTAGAGGGCTCCCAAATATGCGAAAGGCATTTTCCCCTTTGAGCATCCAAATGTGTTCGTAAGGTGTGTAAACTTGTTTGGATCCAAATTAAACTTTTACATTGAAATTGTTTCCCAGGTACTATATTTAAAAGAATGGAAGAATAACCTGAGGATAGAATTTCCTCAATCCAAGTGATCCATTTGCTTCGGAATCCTGTCTCATTACTGAAATAATTGTGGAGTGCTCAATTTTGTCAAAAGCTTTCTCATAGTCTGATTTCATGACAACAATTTCTCTTTTACTTTGACGGCATTGATGAATGAACTAAAAAGCCCCGGCTAAACAGTCTTGAATAGTTCTACTCTTCAGGAGGCCATATTAGTTTTGATCAACTGATTTGAGAACCACACTTTGCATCCTATTAGCCAGTAACTTTGTGAGCAACTTCAGGTCTGAGTCGAAAGGAGAAAAAGGCCTATAGTCACTAACAGTTTCTGGTGTAGGCGTTTTAGGAACCGGCGTAATAAAAGACCCATTTATGCTTTGTAAACTGAGATGACCATCTTGAAATTCTTGACAGAGGGAGTAGAAATCATCTGCTATAATAGATCAGTGTCTTAATGAACAACCCATTAAAACCATCTTGTGCAGGGGACTAGGGGAACGTGCTTGATTGCTTTGTCGATTTCTTGCTGAGTGAAATCATTTGCTAGAGCGTCCAAACAATCTACAGGAATCATTAATTAAGTCTGCCATCAAGAAATGCTCTCAGTCATCTCACACGTGTGCACGGGACGGAAGGAGTTCAGAGTTTGGTTTTCTGATGGAACGGACTACAGTTTTGGCCGGAACACATTTCATTATTTAACTCCCATTTAAATTTATTTTTATTGCCAACACCACACCAACTTTATTTTCGAATCTGATGTGTGATCACCTGCGATGTCACAGGATAAGTCCAGGGCTAAAGCCAAAAATCTGCTGAAAATTTGTGAATTTGCACTACACGTAAAGTAGTTCAAGTTTGGATTATTTTAATATATTTTTTGTAACATTAATCATGCAAAATTTACGAAATATTTGGCAAACAAGGGCAGCTGGCATTCCCCCATTCGGTTAATTCATCCTTTCCCTACTCTCTATTTTCAGATGCATTCTTCTCTACTGCTAGTACCATATTAGTTTAGTTGTATCGGTCTTTTGGTAAAGTAATCCTTGGGTTTTTTCTAATCATGCATGAATAAACCCAAAAATTTCAAAAATAGATTTCTTTTGCCTTTCTTGATTTTATTTGATGTTATCCGGATTTATTTCGCTTTCATTTGAATTCAATCCGAAACTTACCTTTTCTGGAAATTCCCGCCCTCTCGCCGCTTTCCCTAAACGGAAATCCTGCTTTCCCCTGGGCCACATGACTCGGCCGAATGCGCCTTCGCCCCGCCTGCTTTCTTCCTCAGGCCTCGCCTTGTTCGGTCTCCAAGAAGACGCCTCCGCCTCCACGCCGACGCCACCGCCCTACCGCCTCCCTACCTCACCACAGACTGCAGCCTCTCGCCCAAGATCGCTCACACGCAGCAGATCCTGTTCCTTTCCACTTCAGCCTCACACGTGGTCACAGAAGCCGCACCACACCACAATTCCACCACCCTACTTCTCTCCTACTCACCTCACAGAGTCAAGGCCACAGACTATTCCTGCTGGCCAAGACGCCTGTTCTCCTTCCGCGCGCCACCACCGTGTCTCTCTCCCCACCGCTCGCTTCTCTCCCTCTCGAAAACACTATAAAAGCCCCTCCGAGTCCCCATTTTCACCATCCGAGCGCCCAGAGCTTCCTCTCCCTCTCGCCTATCCATTTCGCCCCATCTCCTCTCCGCACCGTGTCATGAGCTTTTCTCTCCGCCTCGGTTGGGCTCACGCCACGCCTCCCCGTCCCGCCTCCTCCCCATTTCTTCACCTCCCGAACTCACCTTGAGCCCCTCATGCTCCCTAGCCACTTCATTTTCACTCCGGCGCTTAAATCACGGATCGATTGCCTTCCCCTGGCCTGCTGCCAGCCTGCCACAGATTCGCCATCGCGACATCGCTCCCCACCTGGGCCACGCCTCCTGTCTCCCTCGACGCTGGCCCTTGCCACACCATTCTTCACGCTTCTCCGGCCCTCATTGCTACCGCACATATGGCTGGTTTGTCACAAGGCCAGCGCTGGCCCAAAGGTCTGTGGGTCGAATGCACGAGCACTGCAGCCCATTTGCACAAGACCTCCTTGTATTTTCCTTTCGATTTTAATTTGTTTTAAATCCAAAATCATTTATAAATACCGTAAAAATTCCCAAAATCCCCAAAAATCCAAAAATGCCAAAAATACATTTTCTTGACCGCTTTCGAGTCATTGAGTCCAAAAATGATCTCCGCTTTCGCCATATCAAGTCCGAAAATTCCCAAAATGCCCTTGACCCCGCCTCCGCTTATTTTCTCTCGATTCTTTTTTCCGATTTTCTTTCTTTGTTCTTATTTATTCGCTTATTTATTATTTGCGCTTTCGCTTAGATCCGACGTCAAGCAAACTGCTGGCACGAATCTCGGCAGAGCGAGACGGAGCCGTCGCAGAGCAGAACCGCTCAAGCCGCATACCGACGTCGACACTTTCTTCTTAGGCGTAACCACTACCTCGCAAGGCAAGCCACACTCCTTGAACATGTTGATCCCAATTCCATTACTAGATATTTATGTATCTTCAGATCGCATTATTTTACCGTATTTTAGCAAATAAGAAATGTGATAGTTTCAATGACATGATTAGATACCACCCCATGCTAAACTCATTGTTATGCCTTAAATCCTTTTTAACCCTAGGATATAAAATATTGAACCCTCGTAGGTAGCAATTCATACAATTATTACTTTTAGACAAATACTTAATCTCAGAAGGATTGGTTTGGAGAATGATTTTTAAAATTGCTACGGTACGGGGACAGCATTGGGCGGACCACGGGAGGTGGACGCCGGCCCAATCCCCAACCGATGACAAAGCCAATGGATGTGATGTGGTGGTGGTACAGCTTGGTATCAATGGATTGTGGTATGTCGCTTGGTCGAGTCTTTGGCATTTAAGGACCGATGTCTCGCAACGTAAATAACTTCAGATCCCGCTCAACCACAAGTTGGGCCGGCCAATCTCATTGACTTGGTCCAACATAGCTCAAGACATTGTACTTCCTCGAATGCCTATAGCGAGTCCCCATTCCCCATGGAAGAATGGGAAAGCATCGTTGTTGGGGTGGAACTAATGGTGCGCCCACCCGCTTCTCACAACAAAGAGGTGTCCATCAGAACTGTGTATGCCCATCCCGCCCCGGGTCCGTAGGATCCCGGGTATCAGGGCACAACCACCTCACCGGGTAGGAGCTAAAGGGGGAATTCAACGAAAGGTTATGTTAATCTCGGTCCGCCGCATGCATAAAAGTTATGTGTTAATCTAGTGGCACTAACGATCGAGATATCTTGTGGGTAAAGCCGAGCACCTCTCGCAGAGTGATATCAATGGTATTCGAATACGCCGTGCTTCCTAATGAAGTCGAGTTAATCTAGGTGATTCTCAGAATCGCGCCTGTAGCTTTTATAATTAAAACCTCTCGAGGATGTGAACTTTGCAAATGACCCCCCCTGATATATATTTATTGCTATTAATGGTTTGTGTTTCAAATGTAAAAAGAAAACTGATACCTGCAACTTGCATCCACAATACTTAAACCTATGCCTACTTTGCTTATCCTGGCATGTAATATTCAGAATTTCCGTGTGGTTCGTTGAGTACGGTTGTGTACTCACCCTTGCTCCCAATTCCCCCTCCATAGATTTCCTTTGAAGATGGCGAGTTCCGAAGATCAGATGACGATGTTATTTGGTTTTGGAGGCCTTGATCTACCCTCAAGCGCTTCTGTGGGTGTTCTCAGAATGTATTCAATACCGTCGTGACTTTTGTAAAACCTTGGCCGTTAGGCCCTTATTTCATCTATAAAATGTTTGCATTTGCTCTTTTATCAAGCAATGTACACTTGGTTACCTACACTAAATTCTCGGTAGTCATAAGGTATTTATACGCACTCTAAAAGGGCGGTCCGTTATAAGTGGTATCGAGCTTGACTTGACCAAGAGATCAAGACCTTAAGATGGCTTAGGAATTGATTTTCTAAAAGAATATTTAAACTTAAAGCAAAATCGACATAAAAAATATATAAGCATAATTGTCTGTCTTCCTCTTCTTCTCACCTCCTTCCGCCTTACCTAAATCTCTGCTTTCCAAAAGGGTTTAAGGTTTTATTCTCAATCGACTTCAAAATTTCCGTGTTAGCAGATGACGCATAGGTTTTCCTCATCCCTAGAAAGTCTCGATAGTTGCTTTTAGGTGGTAGACCTGACCCAGCTCGTCGACAGCAAGGAGTTTCCGCCACAAGTAGATCGTTAGCCTTAGATCTTATCCCTTTGTCGTAATAGGTCTTTTGGTAGTGTAAAATGAGTCGTACCGAACCTTAAAATGGTATGGTGTACGATTCCATGAATAAAAGGCTATGTTCCTATCTCTGTTATTTTGTGTTGTCATAAATATCTCAGATAACCTCACCAAACTCAAAAGCTCCTTCCCTTCGTTCTGGCCTCTTACCTATTCATTCCACTCTTACCCCATACTCCAAACCTCACTTACCTTCTGCTTACCCAAAAACCTGCTGCAGCAACGAATAAGAATCAGATTGAGCCAGATGGCAGGAGTCGAACCACACCAGCATCTCAGTGAGGAAGCAGAATCAACAGAAAACCCGACCAACCTAGCCCAAGTGCTCGCCATGATGGAAAGGAACAGGCATCAGGCAGAGATGCACCAGACGCGACGGATGGAAAAGATCTTGGAACAACTAGCAGCCAGACCACGAGAATATCCCCAAGGACATTTGTACGAACAGGATGGAAACATTGAAGGATCAAGATGGTCAGATTTTCAGAGAACAAGACCGCCCATCTTTTCAAGTACAGCAAAACCACTCGCAGCAAATGATTGGATTCAGGACATTCAGCGGAAACTTGACACAATTCAGTGCTTAGATTGGGAGCGAGTGTTATACGCATCGCACCAGTTACAAGGACAAGTTGCCGCCTGGTGGATGAACTTTCAGGCACAAAAATCCGGACAAGAAACCACGTGGTCAGAATTTACGGAAGCATTCAGAAAAGCCCACATCCCTGCCGGCCTAATGGCAGCTAAGAAAAGAGAATTTTTGGCTCTCCGCCAAAATGGAGGGACAGTTTTAGAATACCTCCATCAATTTAACCAGCTAGCACGATATGCCCCTGAGGAAATGAATACAGAAGCCAAGAAGATGGAAAGATTCTACGAAGGTCTGCAGGAAAGCTTGAAGCTCCATATTGCAGCGCATGACTTCGAGGACCTGACCACAATGGTAGACAAGTTAATAATTACCGAGGAGACCCGGAACGACTTGGAAAACACTCGGAAAAGAAAGGCACAGCAATTGAGGACGCAGGACCCAATACCGCTAAGGACACATATGCCAGAGCTTACCCACAATTGCCATGCCAAAAGACAGGTTGTAGAAGAACAGAGGCCGATACCTACTACGCATCAACCCAAGAAAGGAAGGTGTTTAATTGCAAAAGGAATCATTATGCTAATGATTGCCCTCACAAGGCCGTTCATCGTTATCATCTGCGCCAGATAGGACATTTCCTAGATTGCGCAAAAGGAAGCATTTACTATCCCATGTGGCCAAGGCCTGTGTTTTCAACTCTATTCCGACTAACCAACAAAGTGCGCTTACATCACCGCCGAGACAAAGAAGCCGAGGATTGCTAAAAGGAAAATACCCATCAGACCCAACCAAACCCCAACGCCCGAAAGCAACGAGATAAAATCAGATCCACCAAAGAAACCACAGAGGCCGCCAACGTCATCGATAAATTCCAAGCTCACTCGCAGCCAGTGTAATTTTTAGTCAGGATGCCCCCTTGCTTTTGTCTTGTTGGATTTTGAAAGAATGGTTAGATACCCTGCTATTGCCCGCCTCTTGTGCGCCTCGAAACCTCTAAAGGCTTTGTTAGCAACACGGTACAAGTGTAAAGATCCGTAATTGACCCTTCGAGAAATTTAGATCAAAACCAATTTGCTGATGTTAAAAGTAATGAAAGGATTGATGTTGTCCTAAGAAGGATTTACTATGCCAACGTAAGGCAATATTGAATTGTCAAAAGAATCACCTTTGTGAGTGACCCAGGATAACAAAGAATCGCATGATGGACCGTAATGAGTGAAAAGTGAATGCAAAGGGCACTCTAACCTCGTAAATAGCCAAGATGCCGATCATTCAAGAATACCCGGACAAATTGGCTTGAAGAATGATTTGACTTATCATAAGGAACCCGACAGAAATAAAATGATCTCGGAAGGATCCATATATTCCATTGGAATCCAACCAAATCTTGGAACCAGTCCACCACCGTCGCTGAAATAAAGAAATTCAAACAAGAATTTAAAAGAAATGACAGATTGTCAACCCTCTTGAAAGGTGAGCCAGAGTATACTACAGCTCTGTAACTATATATATGTAATAATAAGGATATAAGAGGATTGATTTTGACAAAGAAAGCAGTCGAGAATGCCCCATACAGTAATATGTGCTGGAAGGTTGAGGTTGACCTTCAGAAGACTACTAGCTTATCGCAACTCTTTCCCCATGCAAGAATTGGGATGAGATCGAATAAATTCCCCACAAGATGTTCAAGGACTCAACAGGATTCAACATTACTAAATGACAATGACAAGTTGATCAAGGTAACCCACCCCATTGCCATTAGACAAGCTTACAGCAGAAATGAAGTTCGTGAAGATATTTATCGAAGATTGGAGAGAAATTCAAAGGAGTAGTGTCGTAACCGAGACCCACTCTACGACCAAAATTTTGGAGAAGTTCACCCAGAGCAAGGAGGATAGGATCAACATTTAATCAAGCTTACCACCCGCAGATCGACAAACAAGAAGGATCAACCGAACTCGAAGGCACATTAAAGGCACAAACTTTGACCTACCTTACCACAAGAAGTACCCCGAATCATTAAGACAACCAATGTACTCAAGAGAAGTTAAGGAGAATTAATTAGCGTAACAAGTTACCCCATTCCGAGAGCACATCCCACCATCAAGTCAATCGAGAGTCGGCACAGAGACAGAGATGACAGAGTATACCGAGAACTGTGAAAGAGTTTCACTATTGAAAAACCCACCGTAAAAGGAATCGGGTTGCGCAGATTTTCCCAACCTCGTTTCTAAGATGAGTAAATCTCTGGGACTAGATTTATTTTAAGGGGTAGATTGAAATAACCCAAAATTTCAAAATAGATTTCTTTTGCCTTTCTTGATTTTATTTGATGTTATCCGGATTTATTTCGCTTTCATTTGAATTCAATCCAAACTTACCTTTTCGAAATTCGCCTCGCCGCTTCCTAAACGGAAATCCTGCTTTCCTGGGCCAAGACTTTTACTGAATGCGCCTTCGCCCCACTGCTTCTCTTCCTCGCGCCTCCAGGTTCGGCTCACAGAGCACGCCCCACACACGCCGACGCCGCCCTCCGCCTCCCCTACCTCACCACAGACTGCAGCCTGGCCAAGATCGCTTCACAGGCCACAGATCCCTGCCTCCTTTCCACTTCCAGCTCAGCCTGGTCACAAGAAGCCGCCCATGACCACAGCCCCGCCACCCCTACCTCTCCTACCTCACCTCACAGAGGCAGGCAGGGCCACAGACTATTCCCGCACCTGACGCCTGTTCTCCTCCCTGCACGCGCCACCACCGTGGTCTCTCTCCCCACCGCCTCGCTCTCTCTCCCCCTCTCGAAAACACTATAAAAGCCCCCTCCGAGTCCCCATTTTCACTCATCCGAGCGCCCCAGAGCTTCCTCTCCCCTCTCCGCCTATCCATTTCGCCCTATCTCCCTCTCACACAGGCCATGAAGCTTCTTCTCCGCCTCCGGTTGGGCTCCGTCGCCACGCCCCGTCCGCTCCTCCCCATTTCTTCACCTCCCGAACTCACCTTGAGCCCTCATGCTCCTAGCCACTTCATTTTCACTCCGGCGCTTAAATCGCGGATCGCGATTGCCTTCCCGGCTCGCTGCCACCTACCACGATTCGCCATCGACATCGCGCTCCCCCTGGGCCACGCCTCCCTGTCTCTCGACGCAGGGCCCGCCACACCATCCCTCTCACGCTTCCTCCGGCCTCATTGCTACCAGGCTGGCTGGGCGGCCACGTCTCGCGCCAAAGGCCCAAAGGTCCGTGGGTCGAATAGACTGAGCAATCAGGCAACCCATTTGCACAAGATTCTTGTATTTTCCTTTCGATTTTAATTTGTTTTAAATCCGAAAATCATTTATAAATACCGTAAAAATTCCCAAAAATCCCCAAAAATCCAAAAATGCCAAAATACATTTTCTTGACCGCTTTGAGTCACGAGTCCAAAAATGATCTCCGTTTCGCCATATCAAGTCCAAAATTCCCAAAATGCCCTTGACCCCTGCCTCGCTTATTTTCTCTCGATTCTTTTTTCCGATTTTCTTTCTTTGTTCTTATTTATTCGCTTATTTATTATTTGCGTTTTCTCGCTTAGATCCGACGTCAAGCAACTGCTGGCACGAATCTCGGCAGAGCAAGATTTCTGAGCCGTCAGCAGAGCAGAACCGCTCGGCCGCATTACACGCGTCGACACTTTCTTCTTAGGCGAACCTCTACCTCGCAAGGCAAGCCACACTCCTTGAACATGTTGATCCCAATTCCATTACGGTATATTTATGTATCTTCTGTACTGCATTATTTTACTGGTATTTTAGAAAATAAGAAATGTGATAGTTTCGAATGACATGATTAGATACCACCCCATGCTAAACTCATTGTTATGCCTTAAATCCTTTTTAACCCTAGGATATAAAATATTGAACCCTCGTAAAGGTAGCAATTCATACAATTATTACTTTTAGACAAATACTTAATCTCAGAAGGATTGGTTTGGAGAATGATTTTTAAAATTGCTACGGTACGGGGACAGCATTGGGCGGACCACGGGAGGTGGACGCCGGCCCAATCCCCAACCGATGACAAAGCCAATGGATGTGATGTGGTGGTGGTACAGTTGGTATCAATGGATTGTGGTATGTCAGTTGGCTGAGTCTTTGGCATTTAAGGACCGATGTCTCGGGCAACGTAAATAACTTCAGATCCCGCTCAACCACAAGTTGGGCCGGCCAATCTCATTGACTTGGTCCAACATAGCTCAGTACATTGTACTTCCCCCTGGAATGCCTACAGGCGAGTCCCCATTCCCCATGGAAGAATGGGAAAGCATCGTTGTTGGGGTGGAACGGAATGGTGCGCCCACCCGGCTCACACAATGAGGTGTCCATCAGAACTGTGGCGCCCATCCCGTCCCCGCCCGTGAGGATCCTGGGTATCAGGCACAACCACCTACTGGGTAGGAGCTAAAGGGGGGGAATTCAACGAAAGGTTATGTTAATCTCGGTCCGGCCGCATGCATAAAAGTTGCGTGTTAATCTAGTGGCACTAACGACCATAGATATCTTGTGGGTAAAGCTGAGCACCTCTGCAGAGTGATATCAATGGTATTCAATACGCCGTGCTTCCTAAGCAATGAAGTTGAGTTAATCTAGGTGATTCTCAGAATCGCCCAGTAGCTTTTATAATTAAAACTCACCGAGGATGTGAACTTTGCAAATGACCCCTCGATATATATTTATTGCTATTAATGGTTTGTGTTTCAAATGTAAAAAGAAATCGACACTGCAACTTGCATCCACAATACTTAAACCTATGCCTACTTTGCTTATCCCGCATGTAATATTCAGAATTTCCGTGGTTCGTTGAGTACGGTTGTGTACTCACCCTTGCTCCCAATTCCCTCCATAGATTTCCTTTGAAGATGGCGAGTTCCGAAGACCGTAGATGACGATGTTATTTGGTTTTGGAGGCCTTGATCTACCCGCTCAAGCGCTTCTGTGGGTGTTCTCAGAATGTATTCAAATACGGCCGCACTTTTGTAAAACCTGGTCGTTAGGCCCTTATTTCATCTATAAAATGTTTGCATTTGCTCTTTTATCAAGCAATGTACACTTGGTTACCTACAGCTAAATTCCTGGGTAGCTGCAAAGGTATTTATACGCACCCCCTGAAAAGGGCGGTCCGTTACAATGCACTGGATTGATCAGCTGATGCTCGGCTGCTTGTTGAATTTATTCTTCCTATCCTCTCCTTCCCTCTTGTTCAACGCAATGCGACGGAGTTGGGTCCTCAAGTCCATCCGAATGAATCAATCTTTCTACAAAGGTCAATCTTTGCCTATTAGGCAAGAGGAATTTGACATCCCATAGTTTCAGCAGATCGCTTAGCCCTGTTCATCTTTAGCGCAAGTACAGTCATAATCAGCCAAGTGAGCAGCTGCAGCCCCGTATGGCGCGAGGCCCTCACACCCTCTGCTGTGCAGCTTGCCGCTGATGCCCTTCGTTGGGTCTCTATCGTCGCTGCTGACACATCACGCACAAGCATGTGAGCTCGCCGGACACTGAGGAGAGGATAAGCGGCATAGTAAATACCCACTGTGAATCTTTATCGGCATTCCTAGTACATAGTTTCTATAAATTACATTTAACTATACCACACAAATAGAAATAGATTTAGATACAACATTTCCCGTACATAATATCTAGAAAATACTCCCACTTAATTAATTTCTGCACTCATGTGACGGGTATGGGCAAATATTTCTCTTCCCATATCTTGACCCGTATTTCTTTCACAGGATTCGATACCGGATATGCTTTCCTTACAGTAAGAAATTGTTGGGCAGGGGAAGTATGGAACTAGAGCACATATCAACCTTAATAAAATGATTTAGAACAGATATTTACTAGAGCACATATCAACCTACAGTTGCTAAAGTTGCATTTCCTTCCAAGTTAGCACATATTTACTAGAAGTAACAGATTCTTTCATGGACAGAAGTCATAAAAGATGCTTTACATCTTTGAAATTGCCCTAGTTGTGAAATGCTCAGACAAAAATGCTTTACAAATTTGAAATTTCCCTAGTTGTGAAATGCTCAGACAAAAATGTTTTACATCAAATGTGAAAGCTGAAAAATGCAAAATGGCGCAAAATGCTCAAATGTGAAAGGGCTGAGAGTTTAGCATCCCCAATTACTACTTTTCGGCTGGCCGCTTAAATACCGGAATTTACAACATTTTTCCAAGGGCTTTAATTGCACAGAAACAACATTGAATATTTGGAAATAGAAAACCAACTTTAAAAATTATAAAACTTTTTCAAGAGGTACATTGGATCACTTAGAACCCAAATAAATATATTTTTCAAGATTTTCATAGTATTTAAATAATTTTCAAAGTTCAAAAACAAAAGCTAGAAAATGGAAAAAGCAATTTCTTTAATGCAGAAAATTCTACAAAATGTAAGACTTTTCAAACCTTAAATAAACTTTTTAGAGCTTTTTTGGATGATATAGGAATTATGCTAGGAAAATAAACCTTGTGATATGGAGCTTCCAAATATGTGCTATGTCTAAGGTTCAAATAAAATAATTACGAAAGCCCACCTAATTATTTTCATTAAACTAAATATTGAGTTTCTAGGATTTAATGTCATTTTCATAATTTACTAACAATTTATTGGGATTATAAGACACTTTAGGGTTCAGAATGTAAAATTGCCTCAATCACAAGTTTAATGAAAATAATCGAACTACAGGGGTTTAAATGTGCAAAATTTGCCACATCCACAAAGCGCAAAAACTTAGGGTTACACTGCAAATTTCCATGGGACTTTATTTTATCTTTTTTTTCTCTGGACCAAAGCCTAACCGGGCGGTCGGCCTATGGGCGCCTCTTGCGTGTGGGCCGAGATGGCCCATGGGGCTGGCTCGGCTCGTCCGTAGTGTGACACTCACGTGGCTATGGTTTACAAACCCTAGCCACACGGTTTGGACGGTGGAAGAAAAGTGTGCGATAGCGGCGAGCGGTAGGGGTGAGGTGGGTGTCTGCAGGCGATGGCTGGTGCTCGGCAGGAGTGTTGGTGGCGCTCGACGCCCAGTGAGAGCAACGGCTATGGCACTCGGTGGGGGCGGCTGCGGCACCAACGCATGCGGCGTGGCGGCGAGGACATGTGTGTGGCGCAGTGGGGATGTTCGATTGGCACGGCGGCGCGGCGATGGCTTCGGTTTAGTTTCCTACGATGCTTCAAGGTGCTAGCCTTCATGGCTATCGTTTTCGCATAGGTACGAATAGAAATCCCGATATAGTTCCCTAATTTACAATTAAACTGATAAAATCTAGGAACTATCAGACAATGATTAATATACAAGATTAATCTAGTGGCATGTGGACTGGTAATGAGGAATCGTAATGACATACCTTTCGCTTTGGATAGCGCCATGCTGATAACGTGTTGAATAATAAATAGATCATAGATCTTGCCAATCAAGAATACCTGAAGAACAATCACAACAGATGAATATCAGATATTGGATATTTGAACTATTATAGATTGATTATCATGTATAATGGGTAAATGTTCACTGTACTAGCCCCTTATTTTTTTACAAAACTAGCCCCATACAAATTTATTTTCAAAAATAGCCCCATTTCCCACCGTGAAAGGAGCAGGGGGATGACATCTGGCTCCTTCCGTGCTAGGCCCCGCAGGAGACCGAGATGCCACTGTGCCAAAGCGCGGGAGATCGACAACGTGGGAGTTGGCGCTGAGCGTGGCAGTAGGCGGCTACTGCGCTCCAGTGGCATGGGGGGCAGTGTGCCATGGTAGGGTGGCTCGGGAGGGTGCCGTGCCGCGGTGGGGTGGCGTGGGAGGAGTGCTGTTGTGCGCGGGACCTAGCTTCCACGGAACCAAACCATAGAAGGTGCGGGCACGCTCCCCAAGGGCGGGAGGTGCGAGCTAGGGACTATTTTTGAAAATAATTTCTTAGGGGCTAATTTTGAAAAAACAAGGGCCTAGTATAGTGAACATTTCACAAAGGGGTGCTATATTCATAGCTAAAACCCCTCAGGAGTAGTTTTGGAATTCGGCCCACCAAATCCAAGATCTCGGTTATATCTCCACAATAAATAGAAATAAAGTTAAAGAGGAGTCATTAATAAAATATTATTTTAAAAGGATTAAAAGAATAAAAAATCATTTACTTAATGCTGAGGTTGTTTTGGGGAAAGAAAAGACTTTTATCCATATGAGTACAGAACAACCATTAATAATTGTTTGAAATGCAAGAATTTGATCGAAGATAATTTAATTCTTATTATCAGAAAATACTACCCAATCTATATAGTTGAGTTGTCTCTAGAAATAAAATTACAATATGATAGAGCTTAGACATTTCTGCCGATACATATACCTAAGCCAAAGATTGCCTCTTTGTGAAATAATAGCATGCTGAAAGTTGCCCTTCATGACTTAAAATGCTACTCTATAAGTTGTCCTTCATTACATTCACTAAAATAACCAGCTTTTGCCCTAAGTTGTCCTTCTATCTTTTAAAAAAAATCTAAAATCACCGAAGGGAAATGTCTAAATTTACCTTGTCCAAGCTAAATCCAGACAGAGAAAGGATAGAGGGGCATGCGCCATGCGACAACTCTGTGGAGCTCGTCGGAGGCGAGCAGCATCTATATATTGAGGTGGCGTCGAGCAGAAAAATGGAACGAGGGGAGACACTGAACTCCCTGGGTGGTAGCGGCGTTTTTGTATACTGACCAGAGAGCGGTGGCGGCAGTGAGCCGTGACGGCGAAAATGGAGGATGGCGGTGACGACTCGATGGTGGTGGGAAGCTGCGATTGTTGGGCGCATGAGATTCCTGGGATGGTGAAGAAGCTATGTGTGTAAGGAATTGATCGATGGGAGGCTCACCGAGGAACGAGACTGAACGCATGGGCGTTCTTCTCGGCCGACGGTTGGGTGAAGCTCGATTCTACTTGGCTGCAAGGTGCATGGCGCAAGGAAGATCATATTAGGGGTGGAACACAACATTGACGCGAACGGATTTCGGATTGCCTTCGCTGGATATTGTTGACACCAAAAATTTGATGAAGGGTTTTCGCCTCAACACACCCGATGAACACAGGTTCATATGCGCTAATCGATTTGACCTGCAATCGATAAGGTAAAGTCGTGAGGTCACTCAAAGCCGATATCAGATGATAATCGGCGTAACTCTGATCAGCTAAAAACCGATTAGGACGTAGCGAGATTAGCCGATCAAGGCTAATCCTTAGGGTAAAGGCAGATCGACTCTGAGAAAGCGATGCGCAGCAAAACAGAGAAAACCAAACCTGGAGTGAACTCGATGAAGACCAACAATCGGCGATACGCAACTTTATCGATCAAAATCGACTTACAGAGGAAACTATTACAAGAATAAACTATTGAAAAGAAAAAACTAGTAGATGTGATTTTGGTTGTGTATCCCTTTCAAACAGCCTATGCTCGCTTTATATACCCGTCAGCCGATCTGAGTCCTGGTCTATTACGACAACACAATCCGAGTTGGCTATGGATTCCTGCTTTCCTTGTTTCCAAAGATGTATCGTGCAATATCCAAACTTCCCAAAGATGCACTGTGTATTATCAAACTTCTGTGGTTCTACCGATTCGTACTTTCCAAAATCTGGTGCAAACAGATATAGAGTTGGAGTTTGGGCAAATAATTGATTTTCCACGTGTAAATATGGCCTCTCAGCCCCTTAAGCTCAAGTGAGTAGTGGTAAGCAGTGAGCTCTATCTACAATTGGATCACAAGGAAATAGAACACCATACATGCATCTCGCTATCGCATCAAGAAATGCTCTCATACATATGTTTGCAAAAGTGTGGAGTAGGATTACTTTTTGATGATATGATTCAGAAGATGCTTGGGATGGACAACTCAGCTCCATAAGTTCTATAATCTTTTATATAATTTGCAATAATATACGTGTCTCTCTTGCTGAACTCGGGATAAGTGAAGAATTGGTGAATAACAGAAATGGAACTACTACTAGGCATTTGAACAATAACCAGGATGAAGCGAGTAGCTTGTCAGACAGATTATTCTTATGCAGCGAACTATGAAACTAATGATATGACATGGGAGCATAACCACTGCGTGATGTCACAAAATTAAGGAAGAAGTCCATATAACATTTCGAACATTGCTCAAAAATCCGTCCAATGTTCTTAACTTTGAAACTGGTTATCTAGTACCATGAGCTTTTCAATGCCATTCGTTTAGCCCCCTAAGTTGGTTTTGTAAGGTGATTTTGACACGGTTGGCACGATGACTTGGATGTTTTTGCCACATGTGTAGACAAGCTGGTCAAATTGGACTCGATAACCCCAGGCGTAGTGACCCCTTACCTCCCCTATCTTGACTCAGTCGCCCTCCCTCACCTGGCTCCCCACTTATCTAGGGATGAAAACGGATCGGATACAGATGGATAATGACTCTACCATATTTGTTTTTGTATTTTTTTTCAAATACGGATATAAATACGAATAACCCAAATACAAATACAGATACGAATAATGTCAAATATTGATACAAAGTGAATACAAATCAAAATGAATACAGTCACGGATATTTATCGAAACATGAAACCCTTTAAATTGTAACCAAACCGCAAATGCATTACACTGTTAATCCCATGACGCAAACTGTCAACTTATTTTTATATTTTACATATGGTGGTATACTTATTTATTTCAAGCTTAGTTTTAGGAAAAAGTCTATATAACCGAATTACCGAACCGAACCAAATTAACCGATTATTTCGGTTTATTCGTTTTCGGTTTTCGGTTTGGTTTTTGTTTTGATATAATTCGGTTTTCGGTGTTCGGTTCGTTTTTGTTTTGATATAATTCGGTTTTCGGTGTTTGGTTCGGTTTTTCGCTTTCAAAAACCGAAATAACCGAATAGCCCATGCACAATACTACTTTTATAATATTCTTCCTAAAGCGATTAAACAATTCTCATGTTATAATACATTTATGTATATATTTAGTATATTCATATGTTCTATTATGCTTATATTGTAATGACATATGAATATTGTGTGGATTTATCCATACTCTGTGCTGCAATATGAGAAGAAATCTAATCTACCTAGTGATATTCATATTTCGGTTAACCAAAAAACTGAATTAACCGAACAGAAATATTTTGTTAATTCTTCGTTTTTTATTTTTGGTCGAGAAATTCGGTTTCGCCAAAAACCGAATTATTTTAAAACAAAAAAAACTGAACTGATTAAAACAAAAAAAAACCGAATGGCCACCCCCAAGTACCAATGTGCCATAGATACAGACTTTCAGTCTCATACTCGGACACAAGATCATGAACCGCACGTTTACTACCCGCAGCGACCACCCAATCCCCATCGTGATATAAGTAAATTTTCATGCAAGTCTCAGGGCGTGAAAGGCTAAGTGCATCTTACACAACTCATCACTAACAGTTACTACAAGATCGAAAGATATTGTAGTTGTCTTGAGCACCGCTGCCCATATCAATAGCTGTTTCACAAAAATAGTTAGAAATCTCGGCGAAATTTCGTCTGAGATTTTGGATTTCGGCTGAAGATGAGATTCAAAATCCTGACTGGATAAAAAAGGTTGAGAAAAATTCATATTGCTACTATAATTTCTCAAAAATTTCGGCGAGAACTCTCAGGTATTTTGACCAGATTTGGCCCAATAAACCTTAAGAATATCATCTTCCAAGAAAATTTGTTGAAAGCCTGAATTTTTGAGATATTTTATAGTTTTGGTAAAAACATTGTCAGATTTTTATATAATTATACAAGCTTGAACATGCTTTTAAAAAATTATAATACCATCTTAGCTATCTAGGATCATAAAAAAAATTGAAAATAATTTAACATCATTTGTTGTCATTAAAAAATCAAAAACAGAATGAACATAATGAGATTGTAACAATGTTAGAATTTTATAAATTTGCTCGAGTATGATCATGATACAAAATTTTTATGTAAGCTTCAGAATTTCTTCAAAACCCTTCTATAAAATTTTCAAAAAATTTAAAATTTTTTGTTTGCTCAATCAAATGTATGGATGCAATACATGGTAAGAACTGTAAGGCTTTTATCAGGGCAGTAACACTGTCCCAATTTTTAAAAATTCTCCAAGCTTGAATCATCATCTAAAACATATATGAGAGCATTAGTGATGCCTTAGGACCAACCAAAAAATTTTAAAAATTTTCTAATGTGGTTTATACCATTTTTCATTGAGCCGAATTTTATCGGTTAGCTTTTTATCAAGACAGTAGCACTCTCGGAATTTTGTAACATTCCTTAGGTTTGATAATCATCTAAAAATTATGGACATTATTGATGTGTTTGGACCATCCATAGAAATTTTCAAAATTTTAGAACATGGTTTGAATAATGTTTTATTTGGTTGAAGTTTGCCGATCACCCTTTTCTCAGGACAACAAAACTGTCAGAATTTTAAAAAAAATCCTCAAAATTGATCATCATCTGAAGTTTTTATGGGAAAATTAGTGATTTGTAAAAACCATCGACAAAAATTTAAAAAATTATTTAACATCATTTCGACCATTTTTTGCTCGGTTGAAATTTACCGAGATTTTGGTGGAAATTTCATTTCAAAAATTCCGGATTTCAAATTTGGTTTTTGAATTTTGACCGGATTTATTCTGAGATTTCACTGAAATTTTGGATTTCTCCCACCTCTAAGATGTGAACCGAAAACGAAATTTCAAACCCTGTTCACAAAAGCGAGTGCATGTTTGTGAGTTATCACAAATTTGTTAGAGCTCTTCACCAGCAGCGAAGTGAGGATTCATCGATGTCCAGCAAAGTGAGGGACCAATTATGGAGGAGGAAATGCCAGAGCCACAGCCCAATTTAGAGCTTGCCATTGTGCCAGTCGAGCCAACAGAAGAAATTCAGGATTCTCTTCAGATTATGGGCATATGTTGACACGGCATCAATTCATTCCGCAGTTAAGCCAGCTGATGGTCAGACTGCAGCTACCAATGCAGAGGATCTTCCCTCACTACCCCAGGATCTTCCCTCACTACCCCATTCTGGACCAGTTCCCCCTTCCTCTCACTGTGGTCATTACTGTTTTTACAGGGTTCCAGCCAAAACATTCTTGGAGCATGGCTTTTGATCCAGCTATCTTAATAGAACCTCTGATTTGCAAGTTTCCAACGGTAGATATTGACTCACCTGTCAGAGGTGGATCTCCAAAGAGGAAAGTGGCCAAAAAGCTGGATTTTGCTGATGCCGCCGCCTCCTTGTCAGATGACGAAAAATTGGGAATCAATGAGAATTTGGCTTTAGACATGGTGCCGTATGACCAACCTCTTGCTCAGGATGATGTGGCTTCTTCAAGAACGGAAGATCCATGATGAAGGCCCATCTAACAATCCAAGCACCTCTCAGTAGTGGGAGTTGGATATGGTGTTTTTGGTTCCTGCCTGCCTTGCTTTATTTTCTAAGTCTGGTCCTTCTCCAGATTATCCTCTGCTTTAAGTTATTTTGGAGATGCCCTGTCCTGCTACAATATTTTCACTTTTGTCGTCTGAAATGCTACAGTTTGGATGTTTATTGTCAGTTTTATTTATGTGGTGGCTATGATTATGCTTTGCTGTGTCCTATTCTGATGGTGTCTTGGATGATTGATCTAGTATTGTTGTCAATGCTATGTCATGATGCTCTCCCCTCCCTTGTTTTATTATGAACATTTCAACTGGAAATAGAAACTGGAGAGTTTTGTGCTGGAACATTCGGGGCATGAACTAGTCGCACACCACACACATACTAGTCGCACAACAACATTTAAGACATGCAGGAGACATCAAGATATTATCCAAGTTCAAACAAATAAATTTCATTCGATTGTGAAATTTATTACATCAAGGAACCCATAATCCAGGACTCCAAATATTCCATTTAGGACTCTAAGACTAGCTGGCCTCAACGTTTCGCCACACATACAAGAGTGTTTTCATCCATGTGTTTCCTAGGAAACTGCAGACTCGACTCAAGAGATACCAATGCCTGTGAACCAAAGTCAATCAAAAATAATTTTACACGGGTAGCTGCAGTGTCTCCAAACCGAAAGGCAGCTCTCACAATTAAGAGCCCAAAACTCAATCCATTTCTATTACCTTTACTGCTACAAACTCAGTAGCAAACGGGCTTTTGTTTTTTTTTGGCAATGAGTGCCGTGATTTTTTTCCTCATGCCTTAACTTTCGCAATAGGTGCGTTTTTACGCCCTTTTTTTTATGCTTACTCAAAAGTCCCTTTATTTACTTAAACCTCGCTTAGGACCAGCAAAAGAAATAGTGAACTTGGTTTCAGACATTCCTTGACAAAGACTGGCTACCTAGGCCGAGACTCCGCTATCACCCGAGTAAAATTGTAAATGCTCGACAGAGGTTCACAGAGCACTAGAATCTTCCTAAGTAAGCGCAGAGGCTAAGGAAACAGGAATTAAGCACTCAATGCATGGTTTAGAAAGCGTAAAGACTAGCAAAGCAAAGTGTACTCAAGCAGAATAGGAAGCCTCCTTGACGCAGAAGAAGAGGATTCGCTTGGACATTTGCAAATGAGCTCCGCAGCCCTCCGAGCGCCGCAGAGAACACGCCGAAAGGAATTGGGTGGTGCTTTGTGCGGCTGGTGCAATCACCTTCGGAGGGCAGGAGCCATCGGAGCTACAAATACCGCGACCACATGGAGGAGCAATCGAGCGCTCATCATCGAGATTCCGCCTGCCGAGACTTGGACATCGGTTGGCGGCAAAGCCCTCTTGCGCCCACGGCGACGTGATGGAGCTTCATGATCGAAAGCGGCATCAAGACGCGCATGGGCGGCGCACCAGCACGGACGGGATCGAACGGGCGGCACGCATGGCGGTGGCAGATCGCTTCCGCGGCGCACCAGCGCATCGCAAGATCGCGCGGCGGCGGCAAGATCAAGACGGTGGCGGCGCGCGTGCGGCGCAGATACCGCCGGGCCACCAATCTCGCTGGTCGGAGAGCAGCTCCGAGAGGTCGCGTTGAGGTGGAGGTGTTGGCGGCGGCGGCGACTTCCATCCCGAGGCCGCCGTGGTCGAGGCGGCGCAGAAGTCTGCGGCCCCAGCGGCGAGGGACTCGGCTCTGGCATTGTCGCCGCCAGGCGTGCTTGATCCAGAATCGACGACCATATCGAGGGGCGCGAGGGCACCTCGTCTCCGGCCGCCGGCCTGGGCGGTCGGGCGCTTGTCCCACGACGGCGCACGAACACCTTCC